>JASAMY010001254.1:0-32651 GCA_030248085.1 Paralinhomoeus sp. GSCO2_6 | reverse complement strand
AAAACAAGGCTCGTGCGCTGAACAGTGTCACATTGCGGAAAAGTCCCGCATTCATTGAACACGTTATACTGCCTTACTTTGTTTTCTCGTTCCACAGTGCAGAAGTCACAAGAAGAATACTTCAGATTCGAACGTGCCTAATGAGAACACACACACACACACCAACTTCACCCAGAGAGGCCAATGCTACTCGTACGCTGATGCAGCCATTATTGTCGCGATCTGCTCTGTGACGTTTCCACTGGAAAATTATGCAAACCACGTCTACAACGGTAATAACAGTTCACGTCCTTGGAGTTAGTCGGCAGCTACGATTCACCGTGCCATACTACCGAATACGTACTGACCATCGTGCAGTTGGAGTGAACTGTGCAAGGTCTCACAATTCTGCGTTTTCACGTCACCACACTGTATTAAGTAATACCACTAGCGACCCAGACACTTGCGCCTCAGATGCGAACTGGTGAGCAGCAGAAGATACGGGTTGCCGCCCGTGAAGAGCTGTGTCAGCGTGGTCAGTATTGCGGCTGACAGATGGTTGTCGAGTGCCGTTGGGAAGAAGAGGTTGAAGGCGAGCAAGTAGCCAACCAACGCGCAGAGAATGCCAAAGACACAGAACGAGTAGGTGGCGAGGCGTAGTTCCACCCCCAGTGACAGTCTCTTGGCGCTGCGCTGCTGCTGTCCCGAATCCTGTGCCACCCAGTTGCCACTTGCACGAGCCTCGCCTGCCTGCATTTCATGGCCGACTGTTGCCTATGTACGTACTTCAAATTGTGCCCAAGCTTCCATTTTTCGAAACCTTTTTGAATTGACTCAGCAGATGAGCGAAGATGAAGGCGTACAGAATACCATTCAGGGCCACCGTCAGCAGCAAAGCGCACACGCTAAAGAGCGCCCAGAAGACGGCGTGCGATCGCTGTAGAAAGCTCAAATAAATGGTGACTGTGTCGTTTCTCCACTGACTGTATGCCACGTCAGATGTGGTAAAGACTGTCGCTGATATTGTAAGGAACGCGGCAGAGGTGAGTCCCACCACCACAACAAATGCCCCATTGCTCCACAACTAAAGCAACACATGACTGTGCAACTCTGCAGTCGGGGCGCTATCTGTCATACTGTAGAAACCTTATTGTGTTTTAGAGGCAAAGTGGCCGCAGAAAAACGATTCAAAGTGATGATGGTCAGACAGCACAGCTGAACAAATGGGGTGGCCATTACAATTCCTTTAATGACTGGCGCGGCTGGCTGGCACGTGGCCATGTAGAACGCCTTGAGGCAGCCCCACAGAGGCATTTGTTCGAAGAACAACGCAAACAGTAGGAAGAGGATGTCGACGATGCCTGAGAGTGTTTGAAATGTGGTTTTGCACGTGTATGCATCTACCTACATATATGTGTGTGCGTGTGCCTGCGTGCGTGCGTGTTTCCACAATCCCCACGCGCGCGCAACTCACCTGAGGCGGCAATAAACTTGAATAGGGGCTGCGAGAGGAACTCGTCATTCTTCTGGTTCCACAGAATGACGCCAACGACGAAGGAGTAGAACGGGGTCGTGACCGTCGCGAACCCCAGTTGAAAGTACGCATCAGCGCCCAGTCGTGCAAAGCACGTCATTGCCGGCTCCTCGTTCATATGAACGAGTTCCGTCCGACCTGCTTGTCAGTAGGGAGAGATAGGTTTATGTAGCAGGTGCCACTGCAGCATCTGCTGACTTAATGAGCTGTGTGGGCCGATTTCTCATCGCACGTAGCGCGCCGAGTTCATACTAGCAGCTACAGTCAAAACACCTGCTGCACAGGGCTCAAAAGTCGTTCAATGTCAATATGCATCGGAAACAAGGTAATGTTGAAAAAGCTCAGTTGAAAGCAGTTACCGTAAATTCTCCAGTATTGCTCCTGTGCCGCACAGTAGTGGAGTTGTCACACCAAAAATTGTGAATGGTAATGCTAATTTCTCTATCAAAAATTTTCGGTAATTTTGATCACTTTTTCCCAATTTATTGGTTGATTTACCGTTAATGGCACAAGACATAACAGGGAGTTATTCAAAATTTCCGCTTGGCACTTTAAAAACACCATGTACGTTCGTGTATGTTTAAAAAAGCATCATGTAAAAAACACCATGTACCGTCCAGATCACAAAAATACCAGTACAGTAATCGCAAGACACAGTGTGATCTACACCAGTAAGTATCATCCTGCTTTCCATCATTCGAGCGCTCGTCCCCCCCCCCCTCCTCCTTGTGAGCCATCTGTTTCATTTCGTTGGGCACGTTACCATTACCGCTACCTGTTACCGACAGACAACAGCAATCATTCTCAGTGCATCGCGTACGTTGCATGCGTTGCTGTGCGTTCTTGTGCGTCGGTGTGCTGCTGACGGGTGAGTGTGCGCTTCGACTCCGTTTGTGTTTGTTGCGTATAGCGCTGCTGAACACGGAAGTACCTCGTACAGCTTAAAATCCGAAAAGTCCGTCTTTGGCCCAGTTCTTCTACAATACCGTACGAATAGTGCGAGCAAAGTCAAACAGAGGAGAAGGGCGACTCGACCTGTCGACAGGAAGGAACACCTACATATACCTGTAGTTCAGTTCTATTGCAGAATGCACGCATGGATGTCTGTCTACGTCCCATTCTCTGTTCGTTAGTGCCAGGGCACTTTGCCGTGGTCCTCCAAGTCGATGAGTTCCTCCCAGACGGAGATGGCGTTCTTGAGGAGGGCGTCTTTGGCCCGCTCGACGCTGTTGGCCCTCTCGAACGGCTTGTCCATGAGCACGATCATGGGCGCGCCCACCACCGCCGACTGCAGCATGCCCAGTCGGAACGCTCGCCTGCCACCGTCCACACAGCTCAACGCCATCGCCATCAATGGACATGCATTAATTATGCTGTCGGACGTGCTGTTACTGGACGTGCAGGCTGCTGCTGTAGCACCATTAGGTACGTATCAGTTACAGCGGTCGGTGCAGCTTAGCCAAGTGCCCATTGAGCGTGGGCCCATTTGTTTGTACACGCTAGACGACACACAGGACCAACTTGTAGCTTTCAACGAATCGCTCCATGGTGAAAGGCACAGGCTCGTCTGCCATCTCCTCTTGCAGCGTGTCGTAGTAGTGCTGGAGCAGCTCCATGGAACGCTCTCTGCGCGTCGGCCCGTCTGCGGAACTTGCAAAGCAAACGTGCGAAGTCTTCCGCGGGCGAGCCCGAGTGGCACAACTAAACCGAGGAAAAACTGACGACAGACGCCTGCGGACAAGTCCTAACAAAGTGTTCTGTGAAAAATGAACAAAGGGCGACATTGACAAACAGTTCAGACTAGGCTTATTCACGATTATTCAAGAAACAGAAAGGTTCAATATGATCAAAGAATCGTCTACCTGTAGAAAAGAGGAGGATTCACCTACATTAGTACCTAGGTATATCACTCTCAATCGGTATGATAATATGGATACTGTATGGGTGAGTTGTCGATTTTGTGTTCATACTACACACAGTTAAACCTATGATAAACTCCCACTCATGATTAGCGCCCCCCCCCCCCTTGTAATAAGCGCCCCTCTCAGGAGCCATCCGAAACCATAAGCCTTACCCGTATGAATTGCCCCTCTCCAGAGGTGCTTACTACATATAAGCCGGTCATAGGTAATCACAACAATTTCGAGTTTCTCCAGTCATTGGTGCAGCGCCATCTCACTATACAACGATTATGCGAATAGTTCGGCACAGCAAAGTTTCAACCTGCCAATCAAAGATGGCGGCCAGACGGTCGTCACCGTTTTCGTCCTTCTTCAAGAAGACGTTGCTCATGTACAGGTCGCCGTGGCACACGACGTCCGGCATATCCAGCTCTTTGAGAGACTGAAATGCTTCTGCTGTGCTTCTTTTGGAGATCACTATTTCGGATAACCGTTCGACTAGGAAGTTTCAAAGCGTTATTTTGATTTGATTTTGAAGACTTCTGACGACTCTGCTGTCCCCCAGCTTCTCCTACCGCTCTTACGACTCCGACGCCCCTCCTGGTGGAGGACGGCACACAACCAAACGCACAGTACAACAAAGTTGTTGGCAGTAGAATACATTGTAGCTCAACAAGAAAAGTTTGTGGGCGCACACGGGCGAGCGAACGCGCTTACGTTGGCCAGCTCGACGTACTCGTCGATCTTCTCCTGCACCGTGCTCTTGGACGACCTCTGGAACTTGCTGATTATCGCTTCCGTGTAGTACTGGGGCAGCCGTCGCATCAGTTTCAGCCTCATCTGCCTCGTCTGCTCAATAAGCTCCGGGGTCAGTTTGTCCGTCAACGCGTTCTCGACCACAACTTCGACAAAAGTTCTCTTCAACAGCGGATTTTCTTCCCACGAGCGCTCCTTCAGCGTCATCGCGTGGAGACGAGCCAAAGCGGCGGCCAGCTAAAGCGCTGGCTTGACAGCAAACGTTCGCGCGCGCGCGCGCCAACGCGTCTGGTTTGTCGGAAGCTCACGTCTTTCAGGAGGGGCATTCCGGCGCAGTCATAAAAGTCTTTCACAAAGCCCCGATCCGACAAGTCTTCCATGACGATCAATCCGGTTCCTTCGGCGCTTCGCTCCATTTTCTTCACGAAATAAACCTTCGGTGTCTTCAGTTTCTCTTCGTTGCCTTTCGCGAACGTGTAGAAAGCGCATTCCTGGTTGTGCACCTGTGATTGGAAGCACACTTGGAACCAGTTTGGGGGGGGGAGGATGGCGGGAGGCGAGAGGTTTGGGTGCGGGTCCTAGCCGCTTTCTGAAGTTCCCTCCACACTTACAAAACGCGTTTTTTGGTGTTTCCCGTTTTTAAACACCGAGATAGCGCTATTTTCGTCTAGATATTAGGTATTTAGTGCGAAATGTAACTACGTTTGGCGAAGAAACTTTCCCATCTCGTCGAGAAACGCTCCCTCTATGTATGTATATCTACCCAACTTTCCGGGAACCCCATACTCGGCCACACTCGTTTTCAGGTACCTATATGATAGAAGGATATTCAGTGGCAGAACACTGGCGAAAAGAAAATATTTACTCTTTCGAAGAATTGGTTGTCGGCCTCTTTGTCCCGTAGTTGTTCACGTATCTTTTTGAACTCCTCGCCCACCTAAAACATTCTGTTATTTTTAAATTAAAACATGCGAATTCCACACTTGGGAACTGAACAGTGAGTCCATGCCTAATCATGTTTGATCTCTAATAGAGCTCGGTCTTTATCGTGTCACACTCCTATCTCTTCTAGTCTACAGGAGACTACACTGGGCGCCCAAATTGACGTAGTCAGACTTGGTATTCATTAGCGCCTAACGGCACTCATTTCACGCACACAGTGTACCTCTTCCACATCGGCAAAAGCCGCTTCAACTTCTTTCTCATTTTCCCGGCTAGGCGTTTTAAGGATCACGCTCGTCGGCAAATCCGCCGAGTCGACTGACCACTCAATCGACACCTTGACGATCCTGAATTACGCGCCGAGGTTGAGAGTGGTGGGACGTCGTCTCGGCGTTTCCGCTCGTTTTTCCGCCCGCTTTCTGGGTTCCACTCCCGCCCGCCACGGTACTATACTACCGTAAATCCTCCAATAGAAACCCCCTCCAAAAGTGCCCCCTCCAATAGTGCCCCCTCCAATAGTGCCCCTTTGGGTAAGGGGCACTATTGGACTATGTGGACTACACTATTGGACTACACTATGTTATGCCATGTGGACAAAAATAAAGTGGTAGGTACATTTATCAGGGTGTACGCGTCAGCGTACAACCCTAATATGTGACCACTTCTCAATGCGGGTTTTTGAATTTTCGATCGCCTATAACTTTTGATTGCCTGAACCGATTTTGGCGCGTTATGGCGCAAATGAACCGCCTTCTTGTGGGGCATCGAATGCGCCATAACGCGTTTCCTTGCTTTACTGTAATGGGTCAATAGTTCCAAAAATGTTCCAATTTTGCGGCTTTTTTTTTCATGTTCTCCGCCAGGTTTTTGGAGCGCCGTTCGCGAACGCCAGGGCCTATCGCGATGAAACTTGGTATGAGTAGCCGGCTAGTGATGGCAATGTTGCATGCCAAAGGATTTGTGTGCACTGCGTTCCGATCTCGAGAAATTGCCGATTTTATCCGATTATCGATTGATTTTCTTGGAAATGGGCCACAAATTTTGTGCCCTATAGGCGCTTTAACGGTACATCGCAGCGCTTCGCTGTAAAGGAGAAAGTTGGTCGCCATGACATGACTTGTGTTACTTTCAACAATTGGACCAAATTGAACGCACCAAAATACCCCCCCCCCATTATATCGATAACGGAAATTGGCGATACTTCGGTGTGGTTAGGCCGGATGGCCTAAACATCAATAATAAAGTTGATCGCCCTTCGATGTAGAACATTTCATTCCTTGAAGTCAACACGATCCGACGCACCAAAATATTTTCACTTCCGGGATAATCGATAAATATCGATATGGGTAGGTCGGATCACTTTGGCCAAAACACAAAAGTTGACCGCCTGCACGTGCAGATCATTTTGATTCTTTACACCGCTATGCTCCGACGAACCAATACGGCACTGCAAACGTGCACGCACGCACGCACACCATCAAATGGACTGCTTCACGAAAGAACTCGATGTGTGTAGGTCCGATCACTTTGGCAAAAACACAAAAGTTGACCGCCTAGTCATGGTGATCATTTCCATACTTTACATCACTATGCTCTGACGCAGCAATATAGCACAACTGCATGTGCATGCACGCATGTATGTCTGCTAGGCTGTGGTACTCTGCTCTACTTCAATTTTGCCTTGTTCGATTCAGTCACAGGTACAGTGTGTGTGAACCTACGTCAGTGAACGTGTGTGTGCATATGTGCATGCATGCGTGCGTGCGTGCGTGCGTGCGTGCGTGCGTGCGTGCGTGCGTGCGTGCGTGCGTGCGTGCGTGCGTGCGTGCGTGCGTGCGTGCGTGCGTGCGTGCGTGCGCGTGTGCGGCCGTGTGTGCGCTCGTGCGCGCGCCCGTGTGTGCCTGCGTGCATGCATGCTTGCGTGCGTTGAACTACAGAAACCCCCTCATCTTCCGAAAAAACACTGTATTAAGGAAAAATTTGCAGGGGGCTGCAAAAAAAGGAGAATATGTGACACTCTATTGTTGAAGTCCAGTTTGAAAAGAAGTGGTATTAAGGCATATATACCCCCACTGATTTCTAGCCACTACCGGATTGCAGCTGATCAACTCCACTTTGAACAAACCATGTATAAAATCCGAACCAAGCACAGCAACAAGTCACATATTCAGCGATTTTTGTGCGAGCCATCTCACTCAGCAAAGCCAAAAACGCCGCAAACGTCCGTCAACTCATATCTCAGAGGTTGTCATTGCCCATTTCCATGGACCTGACACCACTTAAGTTCCTGCAGAATCAATTGGTCCCCGGCTAAAATTTTTGCAATGTTGGTTGTTGATGATGATACAGTTGGTGATGTCGATGTGTAGGTGAGAAGCACATATACGTACTACAATCCTGCTCCATTCCCTTCCGGCATTCCACCCAATGATGAACTGTTCATATAACATTTGTGTAGTGCCCTAATGCTTGCATGAGTGCTGCGTGCGTGCGTGCGTGCGTGCGTGCGTGCGTGCGTGCGTGCGTGCGTGCGTGCGGGCGTGCTTGCGTGCGTGCGTGCGTGCGTGCGTGCGTGCGTGCGTGCGTGCGTGCGTGCATGCGTGCGTGCGTGTGTCCGTGCACGCGTACGTGCGTGCGTGTGTGCATGCGTGCGTGCGTATGGAAGTGCGTGCGTGCATGCGTACGTGCGTGTGCATGGGGTTCCATGGGGCATGTGCTAATTTCTCACACTCAATCTATGTAAATGTCAGTCAGTTCCAGTTGCCGCAATTTTCGCTGCACATTTCCTTCCATTGCAAGCGAACACAAAAATCGCCGAATATGTGACTTGTTGCTGTGCTTGGTTTGGATTTTATACATGGTTTGTTCAAAGTGGAGTTGATCAGCTGCAATCCGGTAGTGGCTAGAAATCAGTGGGGGTATATATGCCTTAATACCACTTCTTTTCAAACTGGACTTCAACAATAGAGTTTCACATATTCTCCTTTTTTTGCAGCCCCCTGCAAATTTTTCCTTAATATCGTGTATACCCACTACTACTAACCAATAATAGTACGTTTCAGCAACTATTAGCGGTAAAATCAACCATTAAATGTGACAAAAGTGATCTAAATCATCAAAAAATCGGCAGTTTTTTTCACAGCGAAATTGGCATTGCCATCCAAAATTTTTAGGGTGAGAGTATAGAAGCCCCCCTCCAATAGTGTCCTCCGGGTAAGGAGAGGTTAAAATAATAGTGCCCCGGGGCACTATTGGAGGATTTACGGAACTTACTGAGTTACCAAATCTCATTGGGCGAGAGATGAATGCTGGGCTGGGCAACGCGGCGGCCTACTCCTGTTGATCAGGAAAGAGGAGATTTGCTGTAGAGGGAACGCGTCGCCCGTCTACATAGGTACCTACATGCAAATGCAAGCCCCTCGATTACGATACGTAATGCTGCTCCGTTCAATCCGTTGATTTTCTACAGCCCTGCACTGCGTTGACAGTGTCAAAAGATAAAGGTTTAAAGTAAGACTCACATGAATCAGGGTGTACGCGTCAGCGTACAACCCTAATATGTGACCACTTCTCAATGCGGGTTTTTGAAATTTCGATCGCCTATAACTTTTGATTGCCTGAACGGATTTCGACGCGTTATGGCGCAAATGAACCGCCTTCTTCTGGCGCATTGAATGCGCCATAACGCGTTTCCTTGCTTTACTGTAATGGGTCAATAGTTCCAAAAATGTTCCAATTTTGCGGCTTTTTTTTCATGTTCTCTGCCAGGTTTTTGGAGCGCCGCTCGCGAACGCCAGGGCCTATCGCGATGAAACTTGGTATGTGTAGCCGGCTAGTGATCGCAATGTTGCACGCCAAAGGATTTGTGTGTACTTCGTACCAATCTCGAGATATTGCCGATTGCATCCGATTATCGATTGATTTTCTTGGAAATGGGTCACAAATTTTGTGCCCTATAGGCGCTTTAACGGTACATCGCAGCGCTTCGCTATAAAGGAGAAAGTTGGTCGCCATGACATGACAGGTGTTACTTTCAACAATTGGACCAAATTGGACGCACCAAAATACCTCCCCCCATTATATCGCTAACGGAAATTGGCGATATTTCGGTGTGGTTAGGTCGGATAGCCTAAACATCAATAATAAAGTTGATCGCCCTTCAATGTAGAACATTTCATTCCTTGAAGTCAACACGATCTGACGCACCAAAATATTTTCACTTCCGGGATAATCGATAAATATCGATATGGGTAGGTTGTATCACTTTGGCCAAAACACAAAAGTTGACCGCCTGCACGTGCAGATCATTTTGACTCTTTACACCGCTATGCTCCAACGAACCGATATGGCACTACAGATGTGCACGCACGCACGCACACCAACAAATGGGCTGCTTCGCAAGAAACTTGATGTGGGTCGGTCCGATCACTTTGGCAAAAACACAAAAGTTGACCGCCTGGTCATGGTGATCATTTCCATACTTTACATCACTATGCTCTGACGCAGCAATATGCACAACTGCAGTGCATGCACGCATGTATGTCTGCTAGGCTGTTGGTATTTGCTTTACTTCAATTTTGCCTTGTTCGGCTCAGTCACAGGTGCATTGTGTGTGACCTACGTCAGTGAATGTGTGTGTGCGTATGTGCGTGCGTGCGTGCGTGCGTGCGTGCGTGCGTGCGTGCGTGCGTGCGTGCGTGCGTGCGTGCGTGCGTGCGTGCGTGCGTGCGAGCGAGCGTGCGAGCATGCGGGCGTGCATTCGTGCGTGCGTGCATGCTTGCATGCATTGAATTACAGAAACCCCCTCATCTTTCGAAAAAACACTGTATTAAGGAAAAATTTGCAGGTGGCTGCAAAAAAAGGTGAATATGTGACGCTCTTGTGGTGAAGTCCAGTTTGAAAAGGAGCGGTATTAAGGCATGGCCCACTGATTTCTGGCCACTTCCACATTGCAGCTGATCAACTTAAGTTTGAACAAACCATGTATAAAATCCGAACCTCGTGCAGCAACACGTCACATATTCGGCGTTTGTTGTGTTCGCCCGCAATGGAAATGTGCAGCAAAAATAACGGCAACTGGAACTACTGACATTTACATAGATTGAATGCGAGAAATCGGCAAATGCCCATTGAACCCCTATGCACGCGCGCGAACGCACGCACGCACGCACGCACGCACGCACGCACGCACGCACGCACGCACGCACGCACGCACGCACGCACGCACGCACGCACGCACGCACGCACGCACACACTCAGCACACACACATGCATTAGGGCACTACCTACACAAATGGCGGGGGGCACAACACAAATCTTGGATGAACAATTTGTCATTGGGTGGAATGCCAGAAGGTAATGGAGCAGGATTGTAGTATACGTATTGTATGTCGCACCTACACATCAGCAACTGTACATCATCACCAACCCACATGTAACACAATTTTTGCATGGGGCACCAATTGATTATGCAGGACATACATACTTTGGCAGTGTCAGGTTCATGGTAATGGGCAATGACGTCTTGTTAGAGAAGAGGTATGAGTTGATGGACGTTTGTGCTTTGGTTGGCTTGACTGAGTGACATAGCTCACACAACAAACGCCGAATATGTGACGTGTTGCTGCACGAGGTTCGGATTTTATACATGGTTTGTTCAAACTGAAGTTGATCAGCTGCAATGTGGAAGTGGCCAGAAATCAGTGGGCCATGCCTTAATACCGCTCCTTTTCAAACTGGACTTCACCACAAGAGCGTCACATATTCACCTTTTTTTGCAGCCACCTGCAAATTTTTCCTTAATGATACTTTCTGAGCATTCTGTACATTGAATCCGGCACTGCTTACGTCCTTCCCTAACCCGGGGAAATAATTTGA
The DNA here is from genome assembly GCA_030248085.1 of Paralinhomoeus sp. GSCO2_6. NCBI lineage: Eukaryota > Metazoa > Nematoda > Chromadorea > Monhysterida > Linhomoeidae > Paralinhomoeus > Paralinhomoeus sp. GSCO2_6. The sequence goes on along the minus strand of JASAMY010001254.1, from coordinate 21,662 downwards.
GAGTTTCTAATAAATCGCTGAACAGCAGCAGCACCGGGCGAGAGCTCCCTGGAACACTCCGACCCTGTGGCTGGAGCAGCGCTTGAAGGTGGCCTTGGTGCCCAGCGCTTCCTGCAGCAGTCGCTCCAGTCTTGCAGGCGTCACGAACGTCTCTGGGATCGCGACATCATTCTGTTGCTCCATGCCTGGTTTGGCTTCTACTTTCACACGACTACGCACTGACTTCTCAACTCCACCGGTCTCAGCAGCTGCTTGCCAGGAATAGAGACGGTTAGGTATTTGTAGTTGCTACTATCGGCAGGCTATGCAGGACGCCTGAATTTCCGCGTCGCGTAAGCTGTTTCGCAGACAGTGTGCGACAGCGCGCGCATTGCACGCACCTTGTACGAGCAATGCGCTGACCTCGGAAAGCAGCAGCGCCATTGTGCACAACACCGTGACATCATCATTTCCATCCGACCGGACCACTACAGAAACCGCGGAATGGATGCGTCAGCAAAGATCAGTTTCCAAACGCGGTCGGGGGCTATTTTCGTATCGAGACGAGAAAGGCTGCAGGGAGAAGGCAAACCTTGGGAGGGCTAATTAGAGAGTTTACGGTAACTACCAAGCTACCAACCATATCAAAGCACATCCCTTAGTTGTACCAGAAGTAAGCAAACTACAGAGGATTCCTTACGCGATTTAATTCTCGAGTCCGTGTTTCGGCCGATGCGTGCGTGCGTGAGAGCGATCCGGTGCGCGCGTGCACAACTAAACCTAAGCCTAAGGCTGCCTTGAGTCATCGAACTAAAAAAATAGAATTAGGTAGAAAATGCGAAGGTCAAGCCGAATAAAGCGGGCACAAGCTGTTGGTGGTTGCCGGTGCGGTTACGCGAACTTGAATCCCCCTTACCCTTTTGAGCGCTGAGCAAAAGTTGCAGATCGCTCGTAACCACAGATTTTTTTATTAGCGTGCTTATTGTAATGTCGACCATCTAGCAAAGAAGCAGATTGATGTGTACAGATACTTATCAAAGTCTTGCGCGGCGCATCGTGCATCCACACAGATCCAATCTGCTTTCTCCTATGTGTACGTCATCAAACGTGCACTATCCTACTGACACAGCAACAGGGTTCCAGACCCACGCGCACCAGCAGGGTTCCAGTATGGAGCAGTTTCTGCTGCACATGAGCGACGCTCATCTGCCACTCACGTACACGTTCGGCTCCGTCCCTCTTCTGCGCTTGCTGGCCGGCTCCACGCTGTGGCTTCTCGACGGGACGTTCGCGATCGCGCCAAAGAACTTTCTGCAGTTGTATACCATACACGCCTATCACGGGGCCGGTGAATTTATTCCCGCCGCGTTCCTACTGATGCAGAGGAAGACGGCGGCAGCGTATGAAGACGCGTTTTCCGTTCTACGTCGCCTGCTGGAGAACGTCACCCTAGGGAACGCCGACTTTGTCGACAAGCGACTGCTCACAGATTTTGAGGTATTTACATGAGCATGTTCCGTTATAGGTGGGTACACAGCTGACGTTTAGGAAGGGACACAGGTCTCTCTTCGGCGCGTCTTCCCGGAAGCGGAGCTGAAGGGGTGCCGGTTTCACTTTTCGCAGGCGATACGGAGCAATTTGTCCGACAAGAAATTATTCCCCGCCTTGAGAGAGCATCGTTGCGTCGTTCAGTGGGCGAGGGCACTCCGGGGGATGCCTCTACTTCCCGCCCACTTAGTGCCGGAAGTTTGGGACTACCTGGAGGACAATCCAAACGTCGCACAGTATGAGAACCAGCTGCAGAGGATGCGAAACTACGTCAGGAACACGTGGATGGCGGAGCGCGCGTGGACGGCGACGGGGGCGGACTCGGCTACATCCGTCTGTAAAATCATTTCAATTCCGACATTGCAAGGACTACAAACGCAGCAGAAGGCTTTCACTGCGCCAACAAGTGGTCGTTTGCGGCCGGGACCGCCAATGAGGTGCGGAGTCTTTACTTTACAGTGCAATAATCAGACGAGGGAGAAGTAAACGTGTGATTGTCTTTCCGTTGCCGTAAACGTGTGATTCTATTCTATTATCTTTTGTGGACACTCGGTGCCTCTCATTTCCTGCGGATATTGAAAACAAAACGATGTACCGTCTGCGCACGTTCTGCAAGTGTTTCTCAACGCTCAAAAAGGTAAGGGGGGAAGGGAAGGTAAGGGGCGCTCAAAAGGGCAAGTTCCTGACACGGCCGGGGTTTCTGCGGTTTTTCTGCTCCTCCTAACATCGCATACCCTACTCCCCGCATTTAGACATCGATAATTTTCCTACGGCCCTCTTGCCCTCAGATTGTCCAATTCTGGCAAAATACAATTGATGCGTCCGTTGCGTCCGTCCGAAGCCTAAGCCTAACCCTAAGCCAAAACAAACGCCTGAGCCAAAGCAAAGTCTGGACTAAGCCTAGCAAAACCTAAAATTAAGGAAATTATCATCGGACGCACGGACGCACGAACAAAACGGACGCAACGGACGCAACAATTGTTTTTAGCCCCAATTCCTGCGATCTCTTGAGCAACGAACATAAGCGCACATGGCAGTTGCGAGTGGTTCTTCGATGGAGCAGCGAATTGCTGAGAAGAAAAGACTTCAGGACTTCGATCAATGGCTCCTCAAACTTGGCGATGGTGACTTGCCCGTTGAAGAGGCTCCTGACAAAATTCGACTCGCAGCGAAAGCGCCTGGTGTCAACATTTTCGAGATTGACGACTCTAGTCGTGAAACGGAGAAAGTGGCCGCGCTGAAATTCGCGCAAGTAGTATACCCAGATTTGGCGGCGAAATTGAATGGGCCAGAAAGTAGATGGATGGATTTTCTGAGTGAACGAGCTATTTTGGCCCCAGAGGATACTGAAGTCGATGCAGTGAATCGCGCCATCATTGACCACATTCCTGGACCAGTCTCAACGCTGTACAGCGCAGACATGGCTAGCGACCCAGACGATGCAATGAGCTTTCCCACCGAAATTCTGAACGGCCTAACACCAGACGAGCTCCCTCCACACGAGCTGTGCTTGAAGGTGTGCTTTGTGTGTTAGCACTGAGCAGTGTTAGCACCCGTGCATAAAAATGAACACTGACGCGTAGGAACGTACCTGCAACTGGGTCTGGCCGAGTGTGGGGGGGGGGGTTCTGGAGCAAAACGTGGGGGTAGATCAAAATGTTTTGACCTAAATAGGGTCTAAGTACTAAGTAGGTATGTATGTAGTTTTTTGTCGAAATGGTCATCCAAACGGTCTAAATAGTGTCACTTACCTACCTTATCAGATTTGAACAACCTTTTAAAAAATCTGGAGGGGGGAGTTGATGGCATACACGTAACTGGGGGTTGAGGGCCCCCAGCCCCCCCCCCCCTCCCCAGAATTTTCCTGAAGTTTTTCAACTGCCTATAGATATAAAAAGTAGTGTACTTTTCGTCCCTTTCAGTGTTTTTTTTTACCGTAAAACAACTAAATAACGCTATCTATAACCCATAACGCATTTTTGACCTATTTTGACCAAAAATGTAGGTGCATATTCTCTTCTGGGACCCCTCCTCTTCAAATCTGTGTCTCCCCCCCCCCCCCCCCCCCCCCCCAGAAGGGTCTCAGACCCTCCCTCCCCCCCACTTCAAAAACCCGGTTACATGAATGGTTGGTGGGGGTTGAGAATGGCTCAGTTGAGACAATTCTGGGGAACATCCGTTCCCAACGACACACACCAGTTACAGGTTTGGTATAGGAGTAGAGGACACATAAATGTATACGCACGCGCTCACCCACGTGACCGGTCATAGAGTAAAATGGTGGTGATGCTGCTACGCGATCTGAATCCTCACGACGGCCTCTACACTGGAAGGCGGCTGATTTTGGACAAAATTGGGAAAACGCTGCTGAATTGCAAACTCACCTCTGGTGGGTAACTGACCGCATTTACATCTTGCAGCTTAATCAGCATGAATGCTCCTGATGAACCCATCCTTACGTTCCCGGAAATTGAACCAGGAAGTTCAGACCTTATTCCGAGTTCCAACCCCTTTTGATCAAAAAGTACCTATATTTTAGACGCTATTTTGGTAAAACGTTTGTCCACACCGCAAGTACCCTCACCTTTAGCTCTGCCCCCCCCCCCCATTCCCACTACAGTCAGATTTTTCGGGTGCATTTTCGAATGGAACATATCACATCGAATCGAACCCGATTGATTGTATGCACCGCACACTAGTCTCTTCAGGGCCGCGCAAGGGCGAGTTGGTGTTGATTCCGCGGATTGTCTTCGAGCAGTCGGAACCAGTTCAGTGGAAGCGCGTGCAGTTCCCCGTCCAACCGGCCTTCTGTATGAACATCGACCAGAGCCGGGGCCAAACGCTGCACACAGTCGGCGTCTGGCTCCGTCGGCCCGTGACCAGGCACGGACAGCTCTACACAGCCGCCTCGCGCGTCGGCCACCCCGACCGGCTGCACTTTGCCCTCAACAAGACCGACAACGGCCTCACGCGCAATGTCGTCTGGAAGGAATTGCTGCTCTGAGGCAATGGAAGTTGAGCAGTCTTGATGGCTATGCAAGCTGATCACGTGCATTTTTTGTTGAACTTAGGATGGGGTGAATCGGCCTTGGGGATAGATTTCAGAGAAATGCCGAACGTGGTGCACATTGTAATCGAAATACCAACGACGCCCTTGGCCCGAGGTTGAGAGGCTTTAGTAGTACAACCTGCATCGGGAAGAAAACGCACGCATTGCCGATTTCAATCTTTCAACAAAACAAACGTTTATAGAGAGATTGAATTCAAATTCGACATTCCAAGCGGGTGCGACTGTCACGGCACCATAGACGCGGGTGTGTCCGCCTCTGCGCACTTGACCAGAGCGGCGTCCAGATATTCATTTATGAATTTCTTCGCCTTCAGTTGCTCCAGCTTTGGAAGCTCGCCCAATCGGTCCACAACATAGGCGCCTATAGCGGCGCCACAATTACTAACCTCATGCATCCCTCATCTGCATGCTCTTCCACACACAAGCCAGGGGGTAGCAACTAGCAAAGCAAGTCCTATGAACTGACTCACCAAAGGTGTCGTTTGAGTCCGAGCTCTTTTTGGGCTGCGCCTGAGGCGGACAGGGGCTACGGACCACCGCGTTGAGTCTCTGGACCGGCAGAGCTGGGCAGGACCTGCAACGCCGCATGGGAAACACAAGCGCCTACGAAGAAAAGGAACCATGCGTCATCATGTAGCAGAGGTGCTGATTGGGTCTGGACTCTGGAGGCCAGGGGAAGTCTAGGGAATCGAGAAGGAAGGGGGGGGGGTGAAATATAACCTACCTGGAGAAAAGCCTGAAAATTTTGGAGAGGGATGTTTGAAATAGAACGTGTGGAAAAATTGGCGCGTCAATCGGTACTTTTGGGTCCCAAATCGGTCAAAGTAGCGACCGGGATGTCTCACGGCACCTTCCCCCCTAGCTCCAATTTCCAATAGTCTAGGGACATCCTCCAAACAAAAGATAAAAAACACGTACAACAACGATGGTCGGCTGACGCTTTGTTGAGAGTCGAGAAAGCTCATAGCGCTGTAGAATTTCCAATGGGGCTCCTTGCGGGCTGCTTCGCCACGGCTCTTCCTCATCCGATTCCTCACGCAACGGCGAATGTTGCAGAGCTTGATCCACTCTGCACGGCACTGCTTCGCTGAACATACTCACTGATCAATGGCTGACAACAATAAACCACGAGCACCCAACAACTAACAATCGTGGATTTTTGGACCGAACGCACAACGTTAGTGCCCCCCACCCCCACCCCCAAAGTCTCAAGCCCCTAACCACATTTTCGGCCTGCCAAAAATGAAAATAATAAAAGTATGCGTTTTTTGTGTACTCAACAAGACTTCGAACGCCAAATATTCGTTTCCCAGACCTGATCTTGACCCTATTTTGAGAGCAGTTACGAACCCGCCTCCTGCAGGCTCGCCGGATCGGTGTCCAGCAGGTCGAGTTGGGGCGCGAAGCGTTCGCCGATCTCGAGCCACGTTTCCCACTTGGCATTCTGGTTCTTGTAAAGAGCGTGCGAGACGCGCCACAGTTGCTCGTGACTACGAACCTCCTTGATGAGACGGCCCTTCCAGTCTTCCGACATATTCAACGCAAATCCACTCGCTTTTGCAACAACCAAAACAGAGACTCGACCGCGAAACACGAACGAAACAAAGTGCAAAGCGTCGTGCGACCAATTTCGAATTCGGACTATAGGTTCTGTCTGGCACGATCTAACTGTGGTCGCTTTTACTATTTTGAACGTTGAAGTGCAGTTGAGCGAAACTACCCATGGCGTGGCCTAACATTATTCCAGCACAAAGGGAGAAGGGCGTATGCGCCAGGGTGTCGAATGGAGCCAAAGATAGATACCTAAGCCAGACAAGACGTAGATAGATGAGTGAGACTTACCTTTCACTCGATTCAGTAGATATTCTGATCCTGTCAGTGCCCTAGATTACAGTTGCCATTCCTCAGAAGGGCTGACGACCCAACCAATAATACCCCTCCCACCGCATCAGTATACGGTATCCCTGATCTGTCAGCAGTGCTAAAGAACGAGATTGTCTGTCGCAGAAACACTGCTTGTATCACTAGCAGGAATGAGGTAGCTATTGGCTAGCCAACGCTAAATTGGTTGCAGAAGAACCCACTTTCTAAAATCACTAGCGGATCCCGAATTTTCCGACAGAGGGAGGGAGATGGTCAAATTTTTATCGCAGTTTATCAAAAAAGTCAAGTTTTGGCCCTGACATCGGCATTTGCTTTGTTTGCACTATTTTCAACACACAGTAGTGAGTTGCGACAGAAGCACAGCACCGCAGGCGAAAATTTAACGGTTTTGAGTGCCTTAACCAAGGAAAACGTACAAATCTGCCCCCGTGGTCGTACTTCTTTCCTTCTTCTCTCCCCCCCCCAAATCTGAGCTGACAGGAGGGGAAGACCCCACCCCCTTCTGCATACATGTAACCGGGTTTTTGAAGTGGGGGGGGGGTGTCTGAGACTTCTGGGGGGGGGGGGGCGTGGGGGGGTACTCAGATTTGAAGAGGGAGGGGGTCCCAGAAGGGAAAAAAATGTTCCGAAATAGTGTCTAAATAGGCACTTTTCAGTCAAAAATAGGTCAAAAATGCCTTAAAATAGGCTATAAATAGCGTTATTTAGCTGTTTTAAGGCCAAAATACACTGAGAAAGGCAAAAAGTACACTACTTTATACAATTGTTGGCAAGTTGGAAAACTTCAGGAAAATTCTGGGGGGGGGTCGGGGGGGGGCTGGGTAGGGGTAAAATTCTGGCTGGGGGGCGGGCAACCCCCCCCCCCCCCAGCCCCCCCCCCCCCCCAGTTACATGTATGCCCTTCTGTATCCGCTAGTCTAAATCACCTATACAATTCAAGTCGCTCACACCCGAACCAACCCGCCAGTTACATAAGCATACAGCAAGCACCCAAACGCTTACCATTTTGGATGCCCTCTGTGGGGGCTTCCCCTGTTTCACAGCTTATTTCTGTTTCACAACTGAACTGCTATGTCGAGATTGACTCCTTGTGACAGTGCGGCTGTCGGTGGGGAGAAGGGGGGGGGCTGTCTTTGAGGCGCTGCACCTTTATTCTTCTCGCAAACTACACGCATTCGTCGCGGGGGCGTTACACCATCAAATGCGCCCATCATCACCAGCGTCATCATGGACGGGCGAGGCGCGAACGCACAAAGGACGCGCAATTACTCACGCACAGACGTACACGACGCGCACGCACAAACAGGTCGGAACGTGTACAACGGACCGTGATGAGGGCAAAAGGTGCGGGAAAAAATGGGGAGGGGAGGGGGACGGACAGCACGGGGTTTCGGGGGGGGGGGAGTGTGTCCGTTCGTCCGTCCGTCTGTCTGTCTGTCGGTCGGTTCCCTGTCGTCGCGTAGGTTGGTGAGCGCCATATATGTGGGATGCTTTTTTCGCTATGCATTGTGTGGGGGAGGGGGGCCTGTGGCCGGTTCTAGCGGAAGCCAAGATGTTCGTGCGACCCTCTCGGCGACCCGTGCGTTTCTTTCTCGGCCGCTGTTGCGTGTTACTTTGCTTTTCCCATCTTCTCCCTTCTTCAAAGTGTCCGATTCTTTAGATGACGAACGTCCAACACGATTACCTGGAATATTCGCACCGTAATTTCAGCGGTTTTTCTTAGGACAGTGGGGGATGGGGGGTGAGGAACGGTCACGCCAGGAATTGAAATTGGGGACGCACAATTCTTGAAGGGAGGGGGGGTCCAAAAAAACGGTGCGTTGGTGGTACAGGGGTTAGGGTTACCACCAGCAGTTACAACAAACCCGTAGTTGTACACCCCGTGGCGGGGGGGGGACGAAAACGTCGCCGCTTCAATTTTTTCGGGGTCCGCCAGCCCACCGGTCACACCATCCATCTACCAAACGTCCTTCAAACTAACCAATAGAAAGACAAAAGAAAGGAACAAGTGGCAGAAGTGGAATGGAACTGACTGTGCCGTCGGAGGCGCTGGCGCCGACCTTGTCTCCGCGACTGTTCCAGCAGACCTCGAAGATGCCCCCCTCCTGCTCCGAGCCCCTGTAGCTCTGCACCACCTGGCCGCTCTGCAAACGCTTAGAAACGTCTGTCTATCTCCTTTCCCCGCTGCAATGCCACTGGCGGATCCAGAAAATTTCGGAGGGGGGATTTTGCAGAAGGGCACTGATGTTTTTGATTTGAACTTTTTGGATGTTGGGCCATTTTGACAGTTTTGGACACCCAATCCGTACATTTTTGACGATTGACGAATATAAACTAGTGAACACACTAGTAAACAACTAGTGAACTAAAAAAGTGAACTAGTAAACAAATATAATCTAGCTAGCGCCGCCACTAGTGCGTCAGTGCGCGCGTGCGTGCGCGCGTACGTTGGTCTCCCAGATGAGAACGGCTCTGTCGAAGGATCCGCTGGCGAGGTAGCGTCCGTCGGGGGAGAAGCCGACGCTGTAGACGGCCTCGGAGTGGCGGGCGAGCACGCGCTGGCACTGACCAGAGCCCACGTCCCACAGACGCACCGTGTGGTCGAACGACGCGCTGCAACACACGCCACATCGAAGCGTGCGCGCCCGTGCGTGCGTGCGTGCACTGTCCGACCGAACCTGGCTAGCAGGCCCCCTCTGGGCGACCACTTGATGGTGTAGATCTCCTTGCTGTGCGACTTGAGATCGTGCAGGCACTTGTCGTCTCGCATAGACCAGATCTAAGGGAGAGAAACAGACGAATACACATAGACAACGCGGACGAGCCATCTCTCTTCAAACAAAACTTATTGCCGAAAAACGTTCAACGACAAGAAAGGGCCCCAAGATTAAACATGAACACTTGACCAGGTGCACATTTCGCCGCTGTCCAGAAACTTGCAAAAAAAACAGTACGTTTCACTGGGCAGGCGTTCATTGGGGGGGGGGAGGATATACAGGGTGGCCCATTTATCTATCCGGGGTTTTGATCGCTTATAACTTTGCGTTTACTAAACCAAACGAAACAAAACTTGTACACGATACAGGTACAGGTTCAAAGTTTTTGTGCGCCGACTTTTAAGAAAATCTGATGATGGCATCGCTGGTTATGCACTTAAACGTGACCTCCGTTTTTGGTCACGTTGGTCTGGTGTGACGACTGGCATTCGTGCAGCGTCATCAAAAAACTCAGATCGCACGCACGTACGCACGTTTTTGCGTGACTGAATGTGGCACAGCAGCCACAAACAATGTCCTGGAACGCGCCGACACCGAAGCGCCAGATGCAGTCTCAGTTTTCTGGATTGTGCAGTAAATCTCAACTAAAGTGCGTGCTCACTCAAATAAAATTGTGCCATTCTGGCATGTCGCATTAGATTCTCTTGAAAATCGGCGCACAAAAACTTTGAATCTGTACCTGTATCGTGTACAAATTTTGTTTCGTTTGGTTGAGCAAACGCAAAGTTATAAGCGATCAAAACCCCGGATAGATAAATGGGCCACCCTGTAGTTGCGCCGAGTTGGCACAGCGCGCACGCACGCGAGTACAGGCCTGCTCAAGGGGCGGTCATGCAACCAAAATGCGAAAGGCACTGGCTTCGACGGTGCACAGGAAACGAGGGAGAACAGTGTGGGCGTAGCGCCTACTTTGAGAGTCTTGTCGTCGGAGCAGGAGGCGAGCAGCTGGCCGTGCGGGTCCCACTTGATGGCGTTCACCTCGTTCGCGTGGCCCTGCAACACGTTGGCCTCGGAAGATGCATGAGAAGGACGCGCCAACGGACACACCAACAACATACACGACGCGAATATGCTCCTCTGGGCAAGTGAATCTTGCGTGCGTGTGTGGGTGCGTGCGTGTGTGCGTGTTGTTGCGTGCGTGCGTGCGTGTCGTTGCGTGCGTGCGTGCCGTTGCGTGCGTGCGTGCCGTTGCGTGCGTGCGTGCCGTTGCGTGCGTGCGTGTCGTTGCGTGCGTGCCGTTGCGTGTGCGTGCGTGCCGTTGCGTGTGTGCGTGCGTGCGTGCGTGCCGTTGCGTGCGTGCCGGCGCAGGCCGCGCGCGTACCCTGAACGTCTTGACAGGCCGGTCGTGCATGAGCTGGCAGACGTGTATGCTCATGTCGGTGGAGCACGAGGCGAAGCTGTCGTCGGAGCGCCAGTCCACGTCGAGCGCCGGCGCCTGGTGGAACTGGAACTGCTGGATCTGCGTGCCCCGCGCCGGGTCCCAGATGATCGTCGACTGAAACGCCAGTCAAGTGTGACCACTCCCTTGATCACTGACCCCTATCGCGTGCCACGACAGGAGGGAGGGGGGGGGGCGATAGTGGTGGCGCGACAATCGTGACGAACAAAAAAAAGAAGCGGAAAAGTTCGACTTTTGTGGGATTATCCGAGTTGGTCGCTCGCGGTGCAGCCGCTTGCGCTTCATTGATCGCGCGGTCACTGTTTTGGCAAGGGAAGGGGGTGTTCTGGGAAGGGGAGAGACTGGGACTTCGCGTCAAAATTCACTGTAAACAACGCTGCCTTTGGACGATTTAAAACACTCAAAGTCGTCTTTCTGCGGTGCCCAGCGCAAGCAACACTCGCGATTACCGTAGTACTATGATTTGCATATACACTGTACAAAAAATGCATATCCACAATAGTCGCACCTTGTCGACGCCGGCGCTGAGTATGTAGTTGCCGCGGTGGTTCCATTTCAGGGCGAAAATTGGGCCCTTGTGGGCGCCGAGCGTGTTCCGAAGCGAGCCTGATAAGGCGCATTTATTTTCAATACAATAAAAGCGGTCGGCAATACGCCACGCACCAACGCACGCACGCACCTTCTGTCGTCCAAACTCGCGCGTAGCCGTCGTAGGAACCCGTCGCTAACAGCTCGCCACTACTCTAAAATTCCGTTGTCGTCTGTGACCTGTCTGTTTGCGTGCGTTCGTGCCAGGCCAGCCAGCTCACATTCCAGTCGAGGGAAGTGACGTCCTTGTTGGATGGCACCTCCTTGTTGTCCTTCTGTATGCAGTGCTTGAGCACCATGCTCGACGCGGTCGCCGACGCGGCCGGGCCGTTCTCCGTGAGGCGCCACATCCTCGCCGTACTGTCGCCAGAGCTGGAGGAACCGTTTGCGACGGGTGACCATTAGGTTCGGACAGACATCACCAGGACCACACGCACCCCGAGGCCAGCAAGTCCTGCTTGGGGTTCCAGGCGCAGATGAACACCTCGCTCTCGTGGCCGCGCAGGTAGCGCACGCGCTCCGCCGAGATCTCCACCGACGCGGGCAGCGGCGGAGGACGATGGTGGCCGCCTCCGTTCGCCGCGCCGCCGCCGCCGCCCGGCGCCGCTCCGGACGGGCCCGGCGCGGCCGCCGGCTGCGTCCTGTTGTGCTGCTGGATCTTCTGATGCTGCGGCTTGGACGAGTGGTGGTTGTGGTGCGAGGAGGAGGAAACGCCGCCGTGCAAGCCGTTCGACAGAGACGGCGGCCGGCCGGACGCGGCAGACGGCGCGGCCGCGGACGGCGAGGGCCCGTTGGCCGTGGTCGCGGCGGCGGCCGACGTGGTGGGCGGGCCGTTCATGAGCGCGCGGTCGACGGCGCTGGCCGCGACCTGGGCCAGCGTCGCGCCGGCCAAGCCGCCGAAGACGGCGCTGGCCGCGGCCGCAGCTGAGGAGGAGGCAGCCTGAGGGCCTGCGGCGGCCTGCGGGCCGCCGGCCACCGAGGAGGGAGTGACGCCCGAGTCTTGGGCTCCCATAGACGACGAGGAGAGCGAGACGTTGCGGACGCGCTCCTCTAGGGGCTCGCGCTTGACGACGGCCGCGGCGGCGTCGATGTGCTCGCGCTTGACGGGCGGCGGCCCGTCGGCGTCTGCGCTGGCGGCGGCGGCGGCGGTCGGGGCCGAAGGCGGGGCCGGCGGCGAGTGTGCTCGCCGCAGCTTCGTCTTGCCGGCGGCCGCGAGCGCGTCGGCGGGAGCGACGGACTCAATGAGCGAGAGCGGCTCAGAGAGCGTCAGGCCGCCGCCGCCGCCGGTGGCTCCGGCCTCGTCGGCCGCGGCCGCCGACGTAGAGGCTGCGGCGGTGCAGGAGGCGAGCAGTTCGGCCTCGGCGAAGTGCACGCCCTTCTGGACGAGCGTCAGCAGCGCGCCCGCCGACACGGAGACGGCGCTGATGTCGGCCTCGAGGCAGCGAGACTCGAGTCCGAAAACGTAGGCGGCGTGCTGGAGACCTGAAACGTTTCCCTGTCTGGGTGCGTGCGTGCGTGCGTGCGTGCGTGCGTACGTGCGTGCGTGCGTGCGTACGTGCCTGCTGTACATATGTATGCCTGCGCGTATACAGACGGTCCATGCGTGCGTGTGTATGATGTTCACCAACATGTGTTCAAAATTTGGTGGTTTTATGCAAATATGATACTGCCTCGCAAAGCAAAGAATGCTTATTTGCTGGACAGTGGAACATGCTGACGGAAAGCAACCATTAGGCCTGGGTGGGAAAATTATAGCAATCAAGTAAACTCGCACGTGCAACCATGAGTGTACATGCACGCGTCTATTTTTTGGAGTAGTTACTGCCAGCTCAAAACAGTGGCAAGGCAGCACATAGGTATTGTAGTTCTTTGAAATGCAAATTGTGCGAAATTTAGAGTAGAGCATGCTGTGCATAATTTCACTATCATGTGCCATGGCCCATGGTGCCAAGTGATGGTGGCTGTTCTTCGTCTGTCATCGTCGCTTGCGCTTGTCGAACCCACGAGCTGATAAACGGAGATTATATTCTTCCTATGTGCTGTCAGTGCGCTGTTGTCTTATCAGCTGGTGAAAAACTTAGCGTTCCATTCCATAGTTAGCTCAGGTTTGTGCGTGTGTTCTCTGCCAGGCAACAAGTAAACAAAAAAACGCGACCCAAGTGAGAGTTGCGCCAGCGTCATTTCAACGTACTCTTCTTAAGCACTGTTCGTCAAAATTGACTGTAATTGGTGGAGTTGTGCATTATTCCCTTTTTTCAACAGAACTACGTTGCACTTTTGCAGCTTCAGAAAATGTCGGTCCCACTCCGCCCCACGCCATGGCCACCTGACTGACCACAACTGCAATCCGACTATGCAATACATCCTGCGTTGTGCCTACCACACACACACACGCACCAAATACAACTGAACATTGTGTCTCGGAACGCTGGTATTCCCATCCTGCCTGTCGTGGGTTGTTGAGTCTGTGGTCTGCGTGTGTGTCTTCTCTCACCCGTATCATCCACCATGGCTGGTGTACCCACCCCACACTATCTGCTGTCGTAGACTGACGCGGACTGGCGTCCAGTCAGTGGAGCGCCAGCCGCCAGCCAAACAAGGCGGGGCGAGCTGCCACGTAGGCCTGACGCGCTCGCGAAAATTATACGGCCCCTGGAAAGGGGGTGGGCCCAAAGCGAGCGGCGTCGTCGTTGGCTGGCGCTCCCCGCTCTCGCTCAGTGCTCCCTCCATTCGACCCGAGTGCGTGCGTTCGCGTACGTGCGTGCGTCACATGGGGAGAGCGAACGAACGCGTGTCTGGCAGCCTCGGCTGGTAGTAATTGAGCGCCGCACTGCGCCGACGCCCACGAAGAATACAAACAAGTGTCGGAACGGGTTCCCACTAGTCGTTAGTCGTCAGCTAGGTGTTTGTTGTTGGTGTTATTCGATGGGTGAGATGAGGCGCGAGGGTCGAGACGCACGCACGCACACACCAAGAACCCTTGCGGATCACTCTTGAACAAACACGGAAGCTGCATTTGTATGCCTGGCAAGATGCGTCAGTCGCCATCCCATACAAGCTAAGGCTGTGCAAGCAAACCACATCAGTAGAGAACGCATGACGACAAATGAATGCAAAGACAAACAAAATGGTGCATTCAATTGGAAGACTGGGGGAAGTAGTGAAGATGTGCATAAGGTCGCGTTGAGTCCAAAATTCAAAGTGCCTCACTGTCTATGCGTCATGTGCGTGCGTGCGTGCGTGAAGGCTGCAGTGCAGCCTAAACACTGTCCTAAAGTATCAAACATACAATTCTCGGTAAAACGCCAAGTTACATAGCAAAAAAAATGGACGATAGATACAAATAGCATGCCATGCACGAATAGCATGCCATGGTAGACTACCATACACACCAGCTACTGTGCTACCACGTGCCATCATACCTGTAACTGGGGGGGGGGTACCTCCCAATATTTTTTCAACACCCACCCAAACCACAGAATTTTTCATGAAGACTTTCACGATGTCTAAAACGATAACAGTGAGTGAATGTTGGTGTTTTTGCAGAGTTATGTAAGCATAAAACATCCAAATAGCACAATTCAGAACCTATTTTGACCCATTTTTTGGTCAAAAAGTACCAGTATACTGCATGAGTAAAAAATGGTTGGCTACCCTATCCCACTTTTTGCTCCACCCCCCCCCCCTGCCCAAACCTTCCAACCCCCACCCCACTCGGCTAGACCCGGTTACAGGTATAGGTATGTGTGCCACCACTATTGTAGCACAAGCCACACCAGTTGCTATGATATTGATAACTGCTAAAGTTGCATTGTATTGCATTGTATTCCAGCTTAGGGACTCACCGGCTTCCTGCAGGTATCGATAAACGAGGTAGTTGAACTCGTCGCTGCTGAAGCTCATCTGTACGCGAGTGGTCCAGGCAGCTGGGTGGGACGGACGGTGCGGGACAGCGAGCCACCGTCAGGCTCGGTGGCAGGCCGTGCGTCTTATGAGAGGCTCGGTGTTGGTTGGGGTCGTCTCCAGGGCATTGGGGTCTGGGTCAGCAGTGGCTGGACGCAACCATCTCAGCAGCAGGCGGTTTGGGGCTGCGCAGGCCGGCGTCTGAATGCATTACTGCTGGCAGGAGTCAAAGGTCGTGGTTAGACGCTTCCGCAAAGGGGAGAAGGGGGCTCTCAGTGTCACGTTAGCGAACCGCAACAAATCAGAGTCGGGTGCGTGGCGCTGCTGACGACATCACGCGTCTCCTCTCTCTCTCTCCCTCTCATCATCAAAGCGGAAGCCCCGCGATGCAACTGGAGGCCGGGGCGTACATCCAATTAGCGGAGCGCGCAGCAATGTGACTGTCAACAGAGAGGTACAACCAGCACGCGCATACAGAGAGCAATGGAAAGCACTTGTTCCTGGTTCGCGACAGCCGTTTGGCACATTGGTCCATGACGTCTGACGCGCGTATGTATCTGACGTGTGCGTCGTTCGACAGGCGACAGTCTACTGCCCGTGCCCAGGACGGTGGAGAAGAAATTGTCCACTTTTCGCTTACTTTCCCAGGAAGGGGGGGGGGGGTGCTCTGTACTTTCCCTGCCCCGCATGTCATCATCGTATTCGTGGACGAGAGTGGCGTAGCCAGGACTTGAATTCGGGGGGGGGGGGTTCAATTTCGGCCAAATACTCAATTTTGCAACAGGGGGACCCTGTTGAATTTTTTTTGGACGTTGCGCTATTTCAGCTGGGGAAGCTTTAGTCGCTCTCCCATCCAATGTTTGCACGCTTTGCGCTCATTTGTCTGACTACATTCACCAAAACGTTAGCAATGTGATCAAAACGGTCGATTTCTGTTTTCAAAATAGCGCCGCAGGCAAATTTTTTAGAGTCGTTTTCATCATTATTTGCATTGAAATTGAGAAAGATGCACATATTGGCACATTGCAAGTTTACAACAGAGGGTACCAAGTTAAAAAATTTGAGCTTCAGAGAATTTCGGGGGGGGCTTCCCCCCCCCCCCCCCTTGGCCACTGGTGGACGACGCACTTTTGCGTTGCAGCTGCCAGCAGTGCGTTCGTGCGTGCGTGCGCACTCCTTCTTTTTGGTCTGGGATGCGCGTCGTCGGCCAGCCTTTAACCCCTTGCGTTTCATCTCAGAGGTCGCTCGAACCACCCTCTTCTCCACCCGCCCTTCGAACCCACACAACTTCACGGACAGTGCCATTGCGAGGAGGGGGAGGTAAAACTCGCTTGTGGTGGTTGCGCGGCGCTGTGACGGTGCGGGGGGGGAGAGGAGGGGGCGCTCGCTCTCTGCCTGCGGGGTCTCTTCCCACTCTTCCTGACGCGAACTAGGGGGGGGGGGGCGAGCGAGGCAAGGAAACGCACCCCCCCCCCCCCTCCCTTTCAAGGCCGCGCGCGGCTTGGTGGAGAAGGAAAGACAGCGAGCGGCCAGATATGGAAGGCCGGGGCCTAGGGGACCGGATAATTCTTCGTCGTTCTCTCGAGCTAATCTGCCCCGCTCTGCTCTCACTAACTACTGCCCTAACAGCCTAGCACTCAGCAGGCCAGACAAGTCCGTTTTTTCTTTGCTCACCTAACCAGTGAATAGTGCCCACTCAACCGGCTCAACTCAGCCGCAATTCCGCAAATGAACATTTCGCGCAAAGTGAACGGTGTCAAACATAGTAAACGCTGTCACTGTCAGCTCACGGCAAAACGACACGTCTGTCTCCCATCCCAATCCCTCCATTTCGCATCTCCGGTTCAATGTCCGATTCTAGCGCAACTTGAAAAGGAAAGTGTTCTTATGCTGAACATACGGACCAACGAACAACACGTACTTAGCCATCGTTGCCCGGCAACTACGCACGCATGCACGAACGCGCACGTACACACGCATGGTCGCCTGGCTCAGTCAGTGGGGCATGGGCACGATGGTATCCCAAATAGTGACAGCTCACAACATGTCTGGGCTGTGGAGAGGAGGGATCAAAAAGGAAAATTTCGGCCCAAAATAGGGTATACGTACTATTGGACCAAATGGATGGGTCAAAATAATTTCTAAGTAGCACTTTTGAGGGGCTTTTGGGTCACGCTACGAAACAAACACGCATAGGTTTCCATTTTTTCAATATTGAGAGGTGGTTTCCCGCAAATTATTTCTTTGATGGGATGGCCACGGGAGGGAGGGAGGGAGGGGGGGGTGCTCAAGCAAAAGAGCGGTACGGCTAGAGCCAGTAGGGCTGAAACGCCCCCCCCCCCCCCCCCGACCCCACCTCGCTCTGGAATGGAACCGCTATGGCTCACAGATGCGTGTTGACTAGAGTGACCGCACAAACAATTATACCGCCCCCCGGTTGCGGAATGTTCGTCAGCCCGCAACAACAGACCAAGCCAACTCAACAAGGTAAACGAACGGACAAAGAAAAATCGGACTGCGAGTACGAAACAAGCTTATTGTGCGTGCAAGACAAGCGTGCACCATGGGAGATAGGGAATGTTGTACCAATTGAAGCGCAAACGTCGCAAGCGCAAGCGCAAACCAATGGAAGCGCAACGGAGTGAAGTTTGCTGTTTGGGCACGCACTAATCTTTCAGACAGAATATGAAAACGCACAATAGAGAGCCACAACCAGAAAGGGAGCGCAATTCGCAGCAAACCCGCCCACGAATGACATTGTTAGCTTTCGTACCATGATTTTTGACGGATTTTAGAATTCGTCGCCTAGCAAACGCAAACATTTTCGCACGCAGTTAGCAACTGCTCCGCTGAGGAATATAGGGCACAGAGGCAAGGCGCACGCACGCACGCAATAGTCTACGTGCGTGCACGCTCACACGCACGTCGCACGCACGCACGCACGCGAATCGCGACTGAGGGGGGAAGGGGCAAAAGTGACGCAAGCGCGCCAACAAGGCAAAAATAGCGACACAGTTGGGTCTCGACGCGATTTGTGTATTTCACGCATCGTTCGCAATGCGTGAAATACCAAGGCAAGCTTTCTTCTCAAAACATTTGTGCGCAAGTTTGAAATTGTTGCGACCTGCATCTATGGCGTAAAAGAGGAAAAATGCAGATCTTAAGCAAGTTGGCACGTCTTTCTCAGAAGGCGCTGTCGCCGCGTTATCTGCTGCTCACAAACAGCTGTGTTTGCTCGATTTTATTAGCCACCGGTGATGTGATCGAATTCAAGTTGGGCTGGTCCAATAACCATGAGCTACAGTCAAAGATGCACTCCACGCATAAGATGCTCACAAGATGCGGTAAGTGTGCGTACGTGCGTGCGTGCGTGCGTGCACACAGAGAGAGCAACGTGAATACAGTGCATGCAATAGCTGTTGCGTCGAAGAACCCGACATTTGCGCATGATTACGTGTCGTACGCACTTGCGCGTTCCATAACGCCTGCGCGATGCACACGCTGGAACCTGAAACTTGTTCGCAACTACCCCAAACACGCTCGAACGGCGGGAACGCTCGTATGCATGCGCCCATCGTCCCATCGACCCCTATCCACCGGTAGGAATCGTCGCACATAGGCAGTATGTACAATGCAACGAAATTCCAAATGTTTGCTTTTGCGTCAGCTTTGGGCCCATCAGCGATACCAAAGCAATAGAGCATGCATGTATGTATGGCAGGTCGATTGCGTTTGCCATGCAAAACCGTGCAGAAGTACGGTAAGCGAGTCTCGATCTCGAAAAGAATCCTTTTGCCCTTGACAGGCTTATAGTTGCAGTCCAGTTTGTTCGCAATCTATCTTTCACAGTGCAGTCCGCGAATCACTGGGGGATTTGCTGAGGACTAGCCGCCCGCCGCTAGTCGATCGCGCCTCAACCGCGTTAGCTGTAGGCGTTAGCTCACCAGCTTAATTGTTTCTCTTCTCGCGATTGGAAGCGGAGCGTCGGCAACTGGAGTAGCTTCGTTACTAGCCAGCGCCAGTGGAGATTTTATTGTGGGAGGAGCGCTGGGCGGGGAAGCACAAAAAGAGATGAGGTGTTTGGAAGTCGGGTACCGAAACAGTTCCATTGACACTGAGCAATGGTGAGCAAAGCAAAAGCGAGCAACGCGCGCGCACGCACGCACGCACGCACGCACGCACGCACACAACATAACTCGCAGCTTTTAGCATCAGTCGGAGCTGTTGGTTTGCCTCTGGGAGTTATGAATCACTTCTGGTACAAATTCCTTGACACGTATATACCGGGAACGTTATGGCGACAGGTGGGTGAAGGGTGATATATGGTGATGGTGGTGATTCTGTCTGCATTTCCTTTTAATATGTTCAGCTGGGAACGAAGATTGCGCTGGATACGATGGTGAGCCCGGTATTTGCCTGCGTCTTCGTCGCAGGTTTTGCCTTTGTCCAGGTTTTCTTTCACACGTTTGTATCGTACTTTCGATTTGTATGATGATACCTAATACTGTGTTTCCGTGCGCAGCACGTGTACGGTTGGTTTTCGGTTTTAGCATTTCATTGGGTAGGCAATGCAGAGTTTATGAGCCGTAACTATGAAGTCTTCCAGGAGTAGCTCTGCTGGAAGGCGACAGCTTGAAAGCGGCTCTTCTGGAATACAAAGCCAAAGCGTGGCATGTTTTCAAGGTATACTCTCAGGCTTTTTCTTTTTCTTTGTGATTCGTGCAGCGTCATCAAAAAACTCAGATCGCAAAATGCAGCAAAAACTCAGATCGCACGCACGCACGTTTTTGCGTGACTGAATGTGGTACAGCAGCCACAAACAACGTCCTGGAACGCGCCGACGCCAAAGCGCCAGATGCAGTCTCAGTTTTCTGGATTGTACAGTAAATCTCAACTAAATTGCGTGCTCATCGGATAAAATTGTGCCATTCAGGCATGTCGCATTAGATTCTCTTGAAAATCGGCGCACAAAAACTTTGAACCTGTACCTGTATCGTGAACAAATTTTGTTTCGTTTGGTTGAGTAAACGCAATGTTATAAGCGATCAAAACCCCGGATAGATAAATGGGCCACCCTGTACATCACGCATGTACGCGCATCATACATACCACGTTCAATGAATGACCATATCATGTACAGGGTGGCCCAGGGGATCGGAGCCGACTTTGATCGCTCGCCACTCGCTTCCATGTTGGCCAATCTTCTCGAAATTTTGACATGTTATACGTTAAACCTTTATTTAGATACGTGCAAAGTTTCAGCCAAATCGGCCAAACGAATAAACTTTTATTCGCGTCTACACAAAATCAACGGTTTTCAAAGTGGCCGCCATCCACAGCGATGCATTTCGTCAAGTCGTCCAGTCTGGAAACAGCTTCTGAAGTCGTCTGACCGTTTCTCTGTCATTTTTAGTCTCGCAATAAATTTTCACAGCATTGATTTTCTTGTCTAAAGACAGCACTCCACCTTCAGCCATTTTCGGCACCAAAACGACAATTTGGTAAAGCGCTTTACAGTATGCACAAACAGTAAAAACGCATAGGCGAATTACACAAAACCAAAACTTTTTCTCACGACGGGGAAAAAAGCTGAAACTTTGCGTGTATCAAGATAAAGGTTTAAGGTATAACATGTCAAAATTTCAAGCAGATTGGCCAACATGGAAGCGAGTGGCGAGCGATCAAAGTCGGCTCCGATCCCCTGGGCCACCCTGTACATAGGTCACACTCACATGCACATGCAACTTTTCTCATTGCAACCATAGTCATTAGTTGCAGCTGGACCTAACCGTTTGGCCTGCCTGTCAGCTGTTCAACTTCTGGCTTCTGCCGCCGCGACTGCGCGTTGTCTACGTTTCGACGGTGCAACTCTTCTACAACGTCGCCCTGTGCTACATCAAGCACTCAAACAAGCGCAGAGAATGATAGTGAAAAATCACTCACACAGTCTTGTACATAGATTCGATTCAGGCGTGTTGCTCAGGTATACATAAGCCTAGGGCACGGTTTAGAAGTACAGATCGAGACACCCAACGACTAGGTGAAGTGCTGTACAATAACGATAGCTGCTCATAGAAGAACTACAGACTACGACTAAAGACTGTTCTTCGACGCGATTGCCACGCGTCATAGTACAATGACTCATACCTATGCCATGACACAGTCATCCCATTCGCATTTCGTCACGTGACTCGCATATAAGTCATAGTGCATTCATCGTCTGTCGCATAAAACCGCTGGAAAACGTGAAGGAACGGGCTTCACAGCAGCCCCCCGCCCCCTTCCTGCGCCAGCGCCCTGCGGCCAGGCTCTAACAGCCAACAGCCGCAGCAACAAAGTGCAATAATCAAAGTGCATAACACGAGCCACAAGATGCACTGTTTCATGCGCTTGGTGGCACAAGCAACTGGCATTCTTATTGCACTTTCACGACATTTGTCACTCGGCGCGATGCAGTAGCTTGGCTTCCGCTGACCTGCCGACAAATGTATAGTCGATTAAACTCCGTTCTCAC
>JASAMY010000473.1:0-32671 GCA_030248085.1 Paralinhomoeus sp. GSCO2_6 | reverse complement strand
TAATATTTTGAAGCGCATACGGCGAGCAAAATGGCCGGGTTCACCGTGCCTTCGGCCGCGGAGTTGTGCTTCAATCGCGAGCTGTTCGCACGACCGGAATTTAGCGTCGAGAAATTTCTCAATTCCATGCGCAGAAGGGCCTCCATTGAGAAGGTCCAAACGGACCTGAGAACATACCTGAAGGTCGTGCAGAACTCCATGGTGGAGCTCATTAACGAAGACTACCAGGACTTTGTCAATCTCTCGACCAATCTGGTCAACATCAGGGAGCGTGCGCCGAACATTTTCATGTCCTATTTCAGCCTTTTGAATCCATCAAAACAAGAGAATAAATTGAAAAGTAAAAATGCAACAAACAGCAATAGACCATAATTGTACCTGCTTGCAGTTTTACTTCATTGGGGCGGTTAGGGGTGTTTTTTTGGGGGGGGGGCTGAGGATTCCCCGCCCAAACCTCCACAAAAATTGGGTATGCTTTGTGTGTGTTTCTGCTTCCGTTTTGATGTTTTTGTGGTGCTAGCCGACTTATGATACTATGGGTCACCCAAGTGGTAATGCCTGCGTCGTCAGTAGAAATTCGAATGGTCACAGGTCAAAATTTGATGCGAAATTTTCCATTTTGACTCCCTCCCCTATTTAGAATTTCTTTTACCAGACCGTTACCTATGATGGCTCTAGATCCCTTGTCGCTCGACCCCCTAGAAATCTGGCCTCTGACCAACCTGGCTCTGTGTATTGCTTCTAACTTCAACTGTATTTTTTTCTGTATCTCTCAAGCTGTATCTTCAGCCACGTTCCCCCTCAGGCCGAATTAGACAAGCTCAGCCTAAGTCCTATCATCACTGAAGACTTTGACGGTGCCACTTCTAATTTCTTACTAACCATTGAGCAGTTGTCCGGAGTGCTGGGAGGAAAAGCAGAAAGCTGCTGATGAGGAAGAGCTTCTGAGAGCTGAACTGAGGCTCTCAAAGGCTTTGGAGAAGCTCAGGCGTCTTTAGGTACTTGAAAGCAGGAGATTCCAAGAGAGCCTACAAGCCTTCTAGCGGGTCTCGAATCTGTTTGCACAGAATTTCAGTGGAAGTGGCCAGTTATATCCCTGTGTGGCAGCTGGTACCCACACGAGCTCACAACCAAGCCCTTCAATTTCCTGAAGGATGACTTTCAGAAAATTCTTGATAGACTGCTTGTTAGGTCGCTCACTGTGGGACAAAGCTGAGATTGGTGTAGCCTTGATTCTGTCTGCGTATACTGTCTGTGGAAGGAACGACGCAGCCACTGTGGTGTTCATGGCAGAGTTTCTGGAGCCAAGATGTGAGGAAGTGCCTCAGCCAAGGCCAGATCGCTTGAGTTTTGAGAAACTCAAGCGTTCTTGGCACTCTTGATGGAGTTGAATGAGAGCTACTCTTAGCAAAGGTTTTGAAAAGTGCCGAGGCTAGTGAGCAGACAACAGTAGCGTACAGTCTGCATCCATGTGTGTCATCCATGTCCACTGTCCATGTGGTGGCTGTTGGGGAAAGGAGTAAAGGAGTGGCGTACCTGTAACTGGGTGGGCTTTGGGGGCCCCATCATTTTTCCAACACCCCCCCCCCCAACCCTCACCCCAGAATTTTCCCAAGAGATTTTCACTCTGTCTAAAACGATAAAAATGAGCAAATGTTGGTGTATTTCAGTGTTATATGACCATAAAACAGCTAAATAACGCTGTTTAGACCCTATTTATAGCTACTTCTGACCAAAAAGTACAAGTATAACTCAAAGAATGGCCAGCTACCCCTCACTTTTTGCTCCAGACCCCCCAGAATTTGGCCACTTAGCCCCCCCCCCCCCCACTCTTCCAGAACCCAGTTACAGGTATGAGGAGTGGTGGTGTTATACCACCCAGGATGACCCACTTTCAAATGAAGATATGTGACCCCCCCCCCCACCTTCATTTCTGATCCTCAAACCAGTTTTTGTAAAGGAACTCCCGAGTGCCCAAATATTTGCCCCCCCCCCTCACCCTACTGCCACAATTTTTGTGGGTGCCGATGCATACCTGTAACTAGGAGGGTTGGGGGCGCTCATCCGGCATTTTGCCGCAACCCCCCCCCCCCAGAACCCCCAGAATTTTGCTGAAGTTTACCAACTGGAAGTAGTGTACTTTTCGTCTTTTTCAGTTTTTTTTTTACCTTAAAACAGCTAAATAACGCTATTTATAGCCTATTTTTACGCATATTTTTTACCTATTTTTCTGAATAAAAAGTGCCTATTTAGACACTATTTAGGGACATCTTCTGGGGACCCCCCTCCCTCTTCAAATCTGCGTACCCCCCCCCCCAACCCCACGCCCCCTCCAGAATGGTCTCCGACCCTCCCCTCCCACTTCAAAACCCCGTTACATTCTATGTGCCTATGCTGCAGACCCATCATGCAGCTGTTTCCCAGTCGTCCTGAATAAGTTAGAGGCGCTGGAAGGCTTCCCCCCCCCTACACGCACACACATAACCAGGAAACTTGGCCACTCAGAGCCCCCCTCTTGCCCCCTCTGAAAATACATTGGACACTTCAACCTTCCAACTGATGAAATTGGATCGTTTGCGCCCTTTTTGTGCCTGTGGTGTTTGGACCAGGAAAACGCTATTTTGCCCATCTGTTTCACGCTGTACCATCTATTTTAGCTGTACCATCTGTACCATTAAATTACCATCTGTTTCACGCTGTTTGGCTACCATCAGGGTTGCACAATTTAAAAAAAAAAGTTTTTTTTTTTTAAAAAAAAAAAAGTTGGATTTTTTTTTTAATTAAAAAAAAAATTTCTCTGTTTTTGGGTAAAAATTAGCTTTTGAGTGGCAAAAAGGCGTTTAAGAGGTGTTTAGATGGTACAATTAGTAGTTATTTATGCATAAACTTGCTTATTAGCACCAAAACTAAGCTCTTTTTGGGGTTCCCAACTGGTTCCCAACATAGTGCGATACCGTACACGACCATTTAGAGGCAGCGGCTTTGTTGCCATTTGACTAAAACATGCTAAATATGCTTCTAAAGGCTTTAGGGAAGCACCAGTGCTTGTGTTTGACACTCTAATAGGCTAAAAGTATCTTATAGTACAGGTATTTGGCACCAATGATGGCTCCTAAGTCAATTTAAAAAAAAAAAAATTTTTTTTTTAAAAAAAATAATTTTTTTTTAATTTAAAAAAAAAACTTGAAATGTTTTTTTATGCAACCCTGGCTACCATATGTTTTGGATTCATGGATCCCTCTCCAAAGTATCCCCCCCCCCAATTCACCCAACACTCGTATTTTGTGATGGCGTCTGGAATGCCAGTTTGCTTGTTGTTTGAATCCTTTTCAGGCGTCCAGTCAGTTGTGCGACTTTGTGTCGACCTGTTGTCTCACAAGTCTCGTTGGCTGCTTGGAGACGGACTTTCAAGACCTCATAGTCTCCACTGAGCCTCAAGGGTCGTATGCGGACACTGTCAAAACTCTTTTTTTAATGTTCAATGTTTTAGTTATCTTATTTTAAGCTTATTGTATGCATCTTATGAGGGAATTTTATAGGCTCAGGACCATACATGTAACCGGGTTTTTGAAGTGGGGGAGGGTCAGAGACCACTCTGGTGGGGGGCGGGGGGTAAGCAGATTTGAAGAGGGAGGGGGGTGTCAGAGGGTAAAAAAGTGTACCTGAATAGTGTCTAAATAGGCACTTTTTGGTCAAAAATAGGTTAAAATAGGCTATAAATAGCGTTATTTAGCTGTTTTGGGGTCATAAAAGACTGAAAAGACGAAAAATACACTACTTTTGCAGTTGTAGACAAGTTGAAAAACTTTGGAAAAATTCTGGGGGAGGGTTGGGGGGGGGGGCTGGGGGGAGGCGTAACTTTCGACCTGGGGGTGGGTAACCCCCCAGTTACATGTATGCTGAGGACGTTGAGGAGGCAGATTGCTGGTTTTAATTAGTGGAGTTGCAGAGTGTTGAAGTGGCATTTGGATGAGTTTGCCTTGCCACCCATATATGTATGGAAAAGCAACCTGTTCTGCACTGTGAACATACATGTTTCAAAGAAGCCATATAGTAGTTTATTGAGAGTGGAAATTGAAATACTGCTTGCCCTCAAAAGTTTTACTTTTTACCAAAACCACTTTCTGTCTGCAATACGCCCCTCTTAGTCTTCCACTCGAGTTTCACCTACCTTCTCGGTTTCTGTCGCGAGTTTCGCGAGCGGTTCACTTCCGGCTGCGACCGCCTCCTCAAGATGGCCGT
Organism: Paralinhomoeus sp. GSCO2_6; assembly: GCA_030248085.1. NCBI lineage: Eukaryota > Metazoa > Nematoda > Chromadorea > Monhysterida > Linhomoeidae > Paralinhomoeus > Paralinhomoeus sp. GSCO2_6. The sequence continues at coordinate 28,429 of JASAMY010000473.1, read as the reverse complement.
GGAGAAGTTCAACTTGAACGTCTACTTCCACATGGTGGCCAGGGAACTCGAAGCTGGATGTGGCAGTCAGTTCGAATCGATAGAGGCAGTTGAGAGGGCTAAGGAGTCGTCTGGATATTCCTTGAGAGTATCGGAGAGCACGGTGGCAAGTCTGACAAAAGTCTGGTCTGAGAAAGTGTTTCTCGGACCCCTTGTCAGCAAGTTCTGGCAGTTCAGTCTGAAACTGTTGGAGGCCTACCAACAGTTTGGAGTTCAGCTGTTTGTGTGCGTTGCAGTCTTTAAATACAGTACCAATTGCTTTGTTTGGGCTGCACGTGCACGAATGGGTAGTTAGGGGTGCAGCAGTGCTTCTGTGGATGATGGCTTATTGTGGTGGTGGAGAAGGAGGGAATCTTTGCTGGGTTCAATTTAGTGAATGGCCCATAAGGAGAGGGTTGCAGGTAATGGGGTTGGTAATCACATGTCTTTCTTTTCAGCGCGCTGAATCTGCCAGCAGAAGACACGGCGAGGTCTCTGCAAAACTACCCCATTGACAACTGGTCTCTTGCCATTGAGTTGATTTCTGACACTCTGCTTTTCACGTCGGAATTACCTTTGCTCTTCTCGGAGTCTATCAGACCCTTACTAAAGGATGCCACTGGAACCGAGATCGACCTGGTATGGGTGGCACGCATTCACCAACACTCACAGACATGTGGGTGTTGGAGGTGGGGGGGGGGGGGGTATGGTTCGAACCTTTTTTTGCAAGAGGGGGCTTCCTGGACCGACTAGGGTGTACATGCGTACTTTGTGGTTAAAATTGGTCGTGTAAATATCGTTATACTGTTTGTTTTTCACTAGCGTACACATATCCGCATACCTACCAGCACACCCTCACAACGTGCCACCCAGTGCCCCTGCAGGCGAAGTTCCGCGACCTCTTGACGCTGTACAACGCTCAGCTGCTGCGCGGTCTGACAGAGCCCTGTCTTGGCGTGACTCGCTGCGTGGCCCACTCCATGTCAACCGCGCTCGGCGCAGTCGCTGACGTGCCGCGCCAGTACCGCTGGACGCGTCGCGCTGCCCCCGTGGACGCCAGCGCATATCTCGATGCCGGGTTTGGGGCCTTTGACAGATTCGAGCGCTGTGCGGAGAGAGCGCGACTGGAGGCCAGCAGGAGAAGAGAGGTGAAGTTGGGTTTTGTTTTAGCCAGTCTGTGGTGGTATACCTCTGTTGTTTGGCTATACTGGGATGGTGTGTGTTTTTTTTCAATGAATTTTGCATTGGTGCAAACATGCAGGCCACATTCTCTGTTCGATTACCAACCTCCCATGACCATATTGCCCATTTGCGAAGCGGCGTACTGCAATGTTCCAATGAAACAATGCTTGAAGTGCTGAAACTACTCAAATCATGTGCGACACCCGACTTCCACTCCCACCGACGGATCCAGGGGGAGGGCGGGGAGGGCGGCCGCCCTCCCCGTCAGGATTTAGAGGGGGGCGGGGAGGGCGGCGGTGCGGAGCGGCCGGTAGGGTGGTTTTGGGGGAAAGGCTCGTGCAGAGAGTTGGCGAGACGGCGGGGCGTGGCCGGGCCACGGGCCGCGGCGGTGGAGCTAAAGAAAGATGGGGAACCAGCCTGGTGGGCACAGCGATAACGAGTTGGGAAATTGGTAAATGGTCATCCGCCGCCCCCACCGTCTAAAATGTGCCTCACTGACAGTGCTCAAAAAGGCATACCCCCAGTTTCTCGGTCCTTGGCATGATGGGGCACGTCAAGGTGCATGCACATTCTGACTGTTTGGTAGGAGCGTGATATCACTGATAACTTCTGTCAGGTCATCTGATAGCAGAGCAAAAACTAATGTGGTTTGTTCTCAATCCATTTACTGCGACTTTGAATGGGCTATTGGTTGATCAGTTTCCAAAGAACAATGGCGTTGCCACTGCTACGTACCAAATTTCCCAAGCCATTTATGGAAGGTGCTGAATTTCAAACTGACCCCCCATACATCACAATCAAAATTTGAAGCTCACCATGAAGCACTCAAAAAGCCAAAAGTGCTTGCGCTGCGGTACAGAGATATTTACGTTTCTTTTGATAGATTCTGGTAAACTCTACAACATCAGGACAATATTCTTAGTTTAGGAAGCAGAAATCTGTCGCTAAACAACCAAAAATCGCGAAACAAGAGAAGTAATAATCCTAGTGGACCTACCTTTTCAGATTTTAAAAATGATTGTAAGTGGCCGAAAATCTCAAAGTGTTTGTTTGTGGCGCCGTTTGTTATGTATTAATTGTTCAGAATAATTGTTATGTGCCAAAGCCGCCGCTGAAATGGCCCAGCATCCATAAATTTCGACAGGGTCCCCCCTTCTTCAAAATCCGTCTCTCTTGCTCCGGTTTCGCCGCCCTCCCCGTCACGAAATCCTGGATCCGTCACTGTCCCTCCACTCATTGTTGGATAATAACTGCTGCATTTCTAATGCAAGTTAGATGAATTTTTTGAGATTTTTTAGGACAGCCTAACTTAATGGCATGCCAATTGTATGTCAAGCCACTTAGGCCATCAAGAGAGGCAGTTCCCATTTACAATCACAAAACCTATTTTTGAAGTGGGTGCCTCCAGGCATCTCTGGCCCTCCCTGGTCATTGATTGGTGTACTTTCTTGCAGTACGTAGTACCTAGGTACCTAACCGTCGTCCAAACTATTCGAGTGTGAACTTTGTTAGGTAAAGTATTCGATGGTTGACGTGACGCCCATGGACTTCTCTATTTGTGGCATTGTCAAAGAGATTGTCAACTTGTGAAGATCACAACTTGAAGGAAATGAAAGCAACATTGCACTGGCCTTCAGTAATTTGAATATTGATTACTGCAAGAATATTTGCCAATGACCAGCCACTGCCAGAGGTGCCTCGAGACAGCAGACAGCCAGCATGAAAATTCGGTGTTGTGATTGCTTGGCTGTTTCTCTTAAAGAGCCTAAAACTTGTTGGCATGAAATTTGGCACACTATGTTAGGGGTTGTCCCGTCTGTAACAATCCCTGTGGAGTGGCATTCATATCTTTTAATCTCTGAAGGAGAAATTCTGCAACAAAAAGTAAGGGCACTCACCTCAGCATTGGAACAGTGTTGAAGTAGTTGGGAACATATGTGTAAACTCGACTTGGAACAGGGGGGGGGGGTTGGTGAACTTTCTGGTGGTGTTGGTGGGTGGGGTGAAAATCTGGAGGAGGGGGGGTCTGGGCAGAAAAAAATGGGCAATTTTTGGTCTATTTTTAGTAAAAAATACACTGTAAAAGCCTGAAAATAGGTACTTTTTAGCCGAAATACACTGTAAATAACGCAAACTAGACACTTTTGGGTCGATTCTTGCTCAAAAACACTGTACAAAGTGCATTTATTTAGCAATATAGTATGTAGTAGAACGTTTTCAAAAAGTCTGGGGGGGTTGGGTGGGGTTTCGCACAAACCTGGGGGGAGGGTTGGGGGGTGTGAGTAGGGTCAAAACCAGCAAGTGGGGGGAGGGACAGGCCCCCCCCCCCCCCAAACCCCCCCCCCAGTTACAGGTATGGTTGTGAAGGCATGGTCATAGAATTTTTGACCCATGTGTACCAGAACTGCTCCAGCATGACCAGTCATTGGTTTTTCCAGAACTTCCTTGAAATAAAATGGGGAGTGTCGTGAAAAATGGCTAAAAAGTGGCTAGGTGCCTAGGTGCTTTAGCCTAGGTAGTTTGGAAGTCAGAAAAAGGTTGAAAAGCCTGGAAAAATCGTGAAAATATAGTGGAGGTGGAGGGATTCGAACCCCCGGCTTCGCGCATGCGAGGCGCGCGCTCTACCCCTGAGCTACACCCCCTGCAAAAATTCATCGGAAATCTATGCTTACGTTTCGCCGCTTAGGGACACTGAGAAAATCAGCGGATCGAGTTTTAGGGAGAGACTCCACGCTGCGTCATTCAATTCAAAATGACTGATTGCTGTTTATGTTAATGTACTGCAGGTCCTGAGATTGTGACCTCATAAGTTATCATAAGATTTATACCCATCATAAGTTATGGACTTTTGACCATATGTTATGGACCATTTTCTAAGTTGTGGTGACATGATGGCATGAGGCACTATCATAAATCCTCCAAAGAACGCCCCCCCCCCCTTCAATGAACTCCTGGTAGAGGTTAGGTTGGAAAACTGAACGCCCACTCCCTAACCTACCTAATGAACGCACAGGGACGTGCTTTAGAACACAGTTATGCAATGATAATGCTTTTCAAAACTGGTATTATCACACAGTCTTCTACGTTTGGGTCCTGTATATTGCCTGTACGCACTAGAACAGCTATCAACAGTGAAGGCCGTTCGTTCACAGTGCGCTCTGTAGTGGGGTTCTCTTTATTTTGCATGCATGCTTGGGATGTTGTCCAATGAAACTGCTGTAATGTAATTTGCTTTTCATCGTTCCAGATGTCAAAGACGATTCTGTGCTGTGTGGCAACCACCTATGTTGACAAGGTGACAGAGGTGCTGGAGGGAGTAGAAAAGACGTCCAGCTCTTTGAGTCGACTGAAGAAACATCAGGTTCGCACGTTTTCAGTATGGGATATTTATCTAGTGATAGTTCAAGCTCGATCTACCTACATGATGTAAAGTGAATAGAAGCATGTCAATATACTGCCGCTGCGCAGCTGGAGTACTGTTGTGGGCAGTTGGTTGCTCAGATGTTTGCAAATCGTGTGTACCTAGCTTGCACCTGTTGCAGCTGGCGAATTCGCCAGTGTTGGATAAGTAAGATCAGTAGCATTTGGTCTGGCTTCTAGCCTTCTATCATGAGCCACAACTTGTCTACAGTGTTCATGTACGTGCTACATACCGTAAACCCTATAATTAACCCCCCCCCCTGGGGCTAATTTTTTCGTTCCCGCTCTAGAAGGGTGTATAATTATAGGGGGGGGCTAATTATAGGGGGGCTTATAAACTGGAAGTGTCGATGAGTTGGAAGATGTGTGGGCAAAAAGGCGCGTGGAGGCGATTTTTAAGGGAAAAAGGCGCTGTGCACACACGTTGGTACACTCTAACACACTCTCACACAGTCTCACATACACATACGTGTACATACATACACATACGCGACCATACATACACCCAGACATGGAAACATGTGCCTTTTAGACGATGGTCCATTTAGGGAGGGGGTGTAATTATAGGGGGGGGGCTTATTAACTCAAAGTGGTCTTGTGAGGGTGTATTATTATAGGGGGGGCTAATTATAGGGTTTACGGTATGTACATGTATTTGTAATTCACAATAGCAAAAAAATCGCTGCAAACAAAAAGAGCCGTTTGGTATCTGCGAATAGGTCACACAGCCACAGCCAGGCATTGGTGGTGCCACTGGCATGTCTGGACAGACCACTGATGACGCAAAGATCCGAAAGCAACTCTCATTGGACATGGCCAAGTTTGGGGAATTCCTGCAGAAGTGGGACTTTCTGGCAGACACAAAAGAAATGAGAAGAGTTGAAGAGCTGAATGACACCTTGAGAAGGAAAACTGATGATACAGTGGAGGTCATTGCTGAGTAATGCTTGACTCTGGTGATTTGGTGGATTGCGGAGATACTTGCAACTGTGTTATGGATTTTGGGAAAGGGATTGGGGAAATCTTTTCCACAAGCACTTTAGAATGTTCTATCCACAAACAGTGCGATTTGAGTGCAAAAATTCGGTTTGTTCCAAAATTCTAGATGACTGGGGTGCACCTAGAACCTGTAACTGGGGTGGTCGTCTGCTCCAGTCAGCCTCAACCAACGCTTCAGAATTGTTCTAAATTTCTTGAGAGCCATATACTTTGGCGAAACGTGATTCCATATGTTTTGTTGTCTGTTTTGTATTTGTTGTTGGTGAATTGGCATTGAATTGTACCATTTGTTACGTCAGGATGCGTGGGTGTTGCACACACTGGATACTACAGAGTATCCAGAAAGTCTTGCGTGCTCTGTTGCATGCCATGCCACATGTGCTACCATTGTAGTTAAACGCCTTATCAAAGGTTGGAAGCTTGGAGTGGCACTATGCAATCGCTATGCAAGCAGGCTAAGAATTTGCGTAAGCAAATGGTACACCAAGTGGTGGTGCATCATAGCGCCTTCCTTCCGACTGAACTTGCAGGATCGGTTGGTTGCTCAGTTACAGCTACTGACTGCTATCCTGACGAAAATGATGCCACGTTGGTTTGTCCCACTCAAACGAGCTTATAACTGCTCTCTTTGGCTGGAACTTCGTTCTGGCATGGCAACAGATGCAAAAGGTTGGGACATTGACCATTTCGTGACACGTATGTGGTGTAGCAACTGTACAGGGTGTACCAAAACTATATGCTCCCCCCCCCTCTAGGGAAATACTGGTTGGTGGACGGATTTTGCTGAAATTCAACATACCCTAGATGTAGGCCAAACAAAAATACATGAACAAATTAAATTTCACGCAAATCAAACAATCGAGCGTCGAGATAGGAGCAATCATCCAAGGTACCGTGAGAAAAAAGTTGGTTTTGTGTAAAAAAAAAACTGTGTGTTTTATGGCAACAATTTCTCGTTGAATGGTAAACAATTGTTTTAAACGAGTGTCGAGGGCCATGTCGCGCTTACGAAAGGTCAACGACACTGACCAAGTGCGTCTCGTCGATGAAGCGGCTGCAGTCACTTTCCGAATGCACGCGACGCAGGTGCCCAATTCATCACCAGAAATTGGGCGGCTCAGGCCTCAGAAGCTGTAGCGATCGGAACGATGGGTCACCGAGCACTGGAACAGAGAGCCGCATGACTTGGCCATCACCGACCGGCGGCCGGCGGCGGCATCTGACGTCGGCCCACCACTGCTGATTCTCCAAGAAACGGGTGAGGGGGGGGGGGGGGGTGTTTTGTTGGAGAAGGATTTGGGGGTTTTTAAAAGAGAATTTTTATTATTTTTCTCTTAGTCGTGACAACAGCAAGATTTTTTCACTGTACTTTGGATGATTGCTCCTATCTCGAAGCTCGCTTGTTCGATTTGCGTGAAATTAGTTTGGTCATGTATTTTTGTTAGGGCTACATGCATCTTGAATTTCAGCAAAATCCGTCCAACCAGTATTTCCCTAGGGGGGGAGCATATAGTTTTGATACACCCTGTACAAGAGAACTGAGAACCGTGGAAGCATTAGTCAAAATTTGCTGCTGACGTCTGAATTGATTCTTTTCTTTGGGGTGGTTTTTGGCGGGTGGGGCATAAAATCGCACTTTTCGGTAAATCGCACGTAATATTTTGGGCAATTTTGGTTAACAAACTGGTTTGTATGTAAGAATAAACATTTTCTCTAAATTTACCACGTTTGTCGCTGGACTAGCAATGAGCATCGGCCGTCTCAGATCGAATTTTGGTCACGGGTGCGACCGGATTCATCGCAAGTCACTGCATTAAGAACGCTCTCGAATCTGGCTTTCAAGTGAGAGGCACTGTGAGAGATCCCAAAAATGAGCAGCTTGTCAAACCGGTTATGGGTCTTAACAAGACCGGCTCCGACCGGTTCGAACTGGTTCAGGCGGAGCTGAGCGACCGCGACTCATGGCTGAGGTGCGGGTTCGCGTGCGTGCATGCGTGTGCGTGTGTATGGTGCATGTGTTTCACTAGAAGCGCCCTGATTGTCCGTTCTTTCGTGGAAATGAATAGAACGCCTTGGGCTTCGTTTTGTCAACCTCTACTAAGCTGGCATACTGCACTGTTGGCATCTAGGGTGTTCACAATTTTTAATTGAAGTGCAAATCAAATTTCGCCTACGCGATAGCGTCTCTGGGTAGTAAGTAGTGTTTTCAGTCGATTTTTCCCAATTTTTCACAGGAAAACGGAAAATGTCTCGCATTTCATTACCGTAAGCTTTTAAATTGCACCCCCGTCGTTGTCGTCCGTCAGTTTTTTTTGCGTGTCGTAACACTAACGAGCTTGTTGGGGGAGGGGAGGGGTCTTAGTGGAGGTTTTCGAACGAGGCATACCGTAAATCCTCCAATAGTGCCCCTGGGTATGGCAAGGTTGAAATACTAGTACCCCGGGGCAGTGTTGACGGATTTACGGTATATACCATACCTCGTGACAGCGCCGTGCGAGGCTGTCGCTACGTGCTCCACCTGGCGTCTCCACAACCGACGTGGGCGGCGACCTGCGCATCGTCAAGCCCGCAGTGGAGGGCGTGCGGAATCTGCTGAACGCCGTCGAAATGGAGCCCTCTGTCGAGCGCGTCGTCCTCTGCAGCTCCGTAGCCGCCGCCTTCCGTGAGTGTGGCGAGGACACTGGCATTTATTATTTGTTCGGCGCTCGTTCGCTTCTCAATCAAGGCCGGGGGAAGGGGTGAAACAATTGTTTGTGCTGGGAGAGGGGACAAAGAAATGGAGAAAACGGCGACAAGACGGTGGACGTTTGACTTTGCAACTGCAGAATTTCGTTGGGGAGGGGAGGAGTAGGACTATTGGAGCATCGCCCAGACCTCGGAACTCTTTCGCAGGTCACGACAAGCAGCGGTTCGAATCCCAGGATTGGTCCGACGTTCGATTTGGCGGGCCCTACGCCCGCTCTAAGCATCTCGCCGAAAAGGCCGCCTGGGACGCAGTTTCCGGGATTCTCGAGAGAAATCCGGACCGGAACCTGAACCTCGTGTCCATTCTGCCCGCTGTCACTATTGGACCACTTCTGACGCCTAGAGTGACGGGTTCCTTGGAGGTATAGGTTTCGGTGGAGATCGTGTAATAACTACATATGTCGTCCAAACTCAAGCGTCTTGTGTTTGGGTTAACTTCTCTTGTTAAAAAACTTGTGGAAGAAAGGCGATTGCGGTGCTGCGAGTGTCGCTGCAACGATGCATTATAAAGCGTGAGTAGAACTGTTCGCGTGCGAATCACTTTCTGCACCCGCTAAACCATAGTACTCGTGTGTACACAAACCGTGCGCACATCAATCCCATCGATCTCTTTCCGATCTTCCGAAACTGGCTCGCGGGCAAGGGTCTGTTGGTGAAGATGCGCATGCCGCTGGTCGACGTCCGCGACGTGGCCGAGGCGCATCTTCGAGCCGTGACGGTGGCGGAGGCGGCTGGACGCCGCGTTCTCGTCAGCGGCACTGATGAAGGCGTCGACTTTACCGACATCGCAAACGTCATGCGGGAGGAGTTTGCAGAGAAAGGTGGGGGAACATAATGCGGCCCGTGCGCGCGTATGTACATACTGTAATCGGATGCCGTTGCCTCTGTTGACGTCTTATACGTTGTACAGTAAACGACAGTCAATTGTTGGCCGTGCTGTGTGTAACTGGACACACCGAAATAACCTGCCTACTGCTCGAATATCCATTTTTTTTATTCAGCACATGCTTCTTTCCCTAGGGGCACTATTGTGGGGAACATGGTTTTCTTCAACCTCTCCTATTAACTATTGGAGAGGGAATTCTATTTGAGGATGTACTGTATTCAGTTCGAATCTATGCGCATTGGAATGAACGATGGGGATCGCTCCACTTCAGGCTTCACTCCCACGACGAAGATGCTGCCTACATGTTTGCTAAAGGGAAGCAGCGCGCTCTTGGGATTGGTCAAACGTGACTATAGGCATCTGCACAAGACTTATGACCACAAGTGGGCGGTCAGTGACAAAGAGGTGGGGTCGCCCGAACGCCTGCCTACCACGCACGCACGCACGCCAGTTCCACTTAAGCGCTCTGAATTGCTGGGAATGCGCGAGTGTCGGCCGTGGCAAACGTCAGTCGTCGACATGTGCAACAGTCTCATCGAGATGGGAATTGTGCAGAAGAACAAGTAGCAGAGGCTGCCCTGATTCAGCCTCAGCAGTAGGGGCTCGCCTGTAACATCAATCATATCTGTCTCGTAAGAGCGTCTGTGCGAGTTTGCTTTTCGGTATGTTATGCTCTGCTGTAGACCACACACAGCAGCAAGAGTGTTCTCAGTAGGGTGTAGTACCACTTGTAGTTGTAAAGGCAAAGTGAAACGCTTGCGTACAAGAAGCGAACGAGGCCACTATTTTGTGAGGAGCAGAGCGACCGTGCACCTCAGACACAACAGAATGTTCACTAAGATAAGGAAGCGGCTGCTCTGCGTGGTCTCAGCATTTATGGAGCACGTTGCTGCTAGCCCTTATCGCGATCGCTGCGAACAACACGCTCACCACGCCACATTGCGTCGGTTCTTCCAGCCAGTCACAATAACCCTGCACTGTGAGTTTTAGCCAGCCAGCTGTAGCACTAGTTCCCATCACAACAACGAACAACACCAGTTGTCACTGATTTTTCAAAGCGGAAACCCTGGAAAACCAACAACACATTGAAATGGCTGGCGCTGACCATTTCAAGCTGGTCTACTTCAATGGCAGAGCTCGTGCGGAGGCCGCACGCCTCATGTTCCACCACAGTGGCACCAGCTATGAGGACGTACGTGTGGAACCAGCCGACTGGCCCAAGTACAAGGAGGAACACAGTGCTGGTGAGAAACTATGAGAATCGAGACCTGGAAAGGTAAAAGAACGACCTTTAGAACTGCCCATGGGCCAGATCCCAACCCTGGTGATCAATGGCAAAGACACCTACTGCCAGAGCATGACCATTGCCAGATTTGTTGGCAAGCGACTGGGTCAGTTTTGCAACAAATGATTTTACAAAAATAATGCAGTCAAAACCACAAAACCGTGTGTACCTAGCTTGCACCTGTTGCAGCTGGCGAATTCGTCAGTGTTGGATAAGTAAGATTAGTAGCATTTGGTCTGGCTTCTAGCCTTCTATCATGAGCCACAACTTGTCTACAGTGTTCATGTACGTGCTACATACCGTAAACCCTATAATTAACCCCCCCCCCTGGGGCTAATTTTTACGTTCGCGCTCTAGAAGGGTGTATAATTTTAGGGGGGGGGGGGGCTTATAAACTGGAAGTGTCGATGAGTTGGAAGATGTGTGGGCAAAAAGGCGCGTGGAGGCGATTTTTAAGGGAAAAATGCACACACGTTGGTACACTCTAACACACTCTCACACAGTCTCACATACACATACGTGTACATACATACACATACGCGACCATACATACACCCAGACATGGAAACATGTGCCTTTTAGACGATGGTCCATTTAGGGAGGGGGTGTAATTATAGGGGGGGGCTTATTAACTCAAAGTGGTCTTGTGAGGGTGTATTATTATAGGGGGGGCTAATTATAGGGTTTACGGTATGTACATGTATTTGTAATTCACAATAGCAAAAAAATCGCTGCAAACAAAAAGAGCCGTTTGGTATCTGCGAATAGGTCACACAGCCACAGCCAGGTAGTGGTGGTGCCACTGGCATGACTGGACAGACCACTGATGACGCAAAGATCCGAAAGCAACTCTCATTGGACATGGCCAAGTTTGGGGAATTCCTGCAGAAGTGGGACTTTCTGGCAGACACAAAAGAAATGAGAAGAGTTGAAGAACTGAATGACACCTTGAGAAGGAAAACTGATGATACAGTGGAGGTCATTGCTGAGTAATGCTTGACTCTGGTGATTTGGTGGATTGCGGAGATACTTGCAACTGTGTTATGGATTTTGGGAAAGGGATTGGGGAAATCTTTTCCACAAGCACTTTAGAATGTCCTATCCACAAACAGTGCGATTTGAGTGCAAAAATTCGGTTTGTTCCAAAATTCTAGATGACTGGGGTGGACCTAGAACCTGTAACTGGGGTGGTCGTCTGCTCCAGTCAGCCTCAACCAACGCTTCAGAATTGTTCTAAATTTCTTGAGAGCCGTATACTTTGGCGAAACGTGATTCCATATGTTTTGTTGTGTTTGTTTTGTATTCGTTGTTGGTGAATTGGCATTGAATTGTACCATTTGTTACGTCAGGATGTTGCACACACTGGATACTACAGAGTATCCAGAAAGTCTTGCGTGCTCTGTTGCATGCCATGCCACATGTGCTACCATTGTAGTTAAACGCCTTATCAAAGGTTGGAAGCTTGGAGTGGCACTATGCAATCGCTATGCAAGCAGGCTAAGAATTTGCGTAAGCAAATGGTACACCAAGTGGTGGTGCATCATAGCGCCTTCCTTCCGACTGAACTTGCAGGATCGGTTGGTTGCTTAGTTACAGCTACTGACTGCTATGCTGACGACAATGATGCCACGTTGGTTTGTCCCACTCAAGCGAGCTCATAACTGCTCTCTTTGGCTGGAACTTAGTTCTGGCATGGCAACAGATGCAAAAGGTTGGGACATTGACCATTTCGTGACACGTATGTGGTGTAGCAACTGTACAGGGTGTACCAAAACTATATGCTCCCCCCCCCCCTAGGGAAATACTGGTTGGACGGATTTTGCTGAAATTTAACATAGAGGCAGGCCAAACAAAAATACATGAACAAATTAAATTTCACGCAAATCAAACAACCGAGCGTCGAGATAGGAGCAATCATCCAAGGTACCGTGAGAAAAAAGTTGGTTTTGTGTAAAAACATTACTGTGTGTTTTATGGCAACAATTTCTCGTTGAATGGTAAACAATTGTTTTAAACGAGTGTCGAGGGCCATGTCGCGCTTACGAAAGGTCAACGACACTGACCAAGTGCGTCTCGTCGATGAAGCGGCTGCAGTCACTTTCCGAATGCACGCGACGCAGGTGCCCAATTCATCACCAGAAATTGGGCGGCTCAGGCCTCAGAAGCTGTAGCATCGGAACGATGGGTCACCGAGCACTGGAACAGAGAGCCGCATGACTTGGCCATCACCGACCGATCTGACGTCGGCCCACCACTGCTGATTCTCCAAGAAACGGGTGAAGTCGTGACAACAGCAAGATTTTTTCACTGTACTTTGGATGATTGCTCCTATCTCGAAGCTCGCTTGTTCGATTTGCGTGAAATTTAATTTGGTCATGTATTTTTGTTAGGGCTACATGTATGTTGAATTTCAGCAAAATCCGTCCAACCAGTATTTCCCTAGGGGGGGGAGCATATAGTTTTGATACACCCTATACAAGAGAACTGAGAACCGTGGAAGCATTAGTCAAAATTTGCTGCTGACGTCTGAATTGATTCTTTGGGGTGGTTTTTGGCGGGTGGGGCATAAAATCGCACTTTTCGGTAAATCGCACGTAATATTTTGGGCAATTTTGGTTAACAAACTGGTTTGTATGTAAGAATAAACATTTTCTCTAAATTTACCACGTTTGTCGCTGGACTAGCAATGAGCATCGGCCGTCTCAGATCGAATTTTGGTCACGGGTGCGACCGGATTCATCGCAAGTCACTGCATTAAGAACGCTCTCGAATCTGGCTTTCAAGTGAGAGGCACTGTGAGAGATCCCAAAAATGAGCAGCTTGTCAAACCGGTTATGGGTCTTAACAAGACCGGCTCCGACCGGTTCGAACTGGTTCAGGCGGAGCTGAGCGACCGCGACTCATGGCTGAGGTGCGCGTTCGCGTGCGTGCATGCGTGTGCGTCTGTATGGTGCATGTGTTTCACTAGAAGCGCCCTGATTGTCCGTTCTTTCGTGGAAATCAATAGAACGCCTTGGGCTTCGTTTTGTCAACCTCTACTAAGCTGGCATACTGCACTGTTGGCATCTAGGGTGTTCACAATTTTTAATTGAAGTGCAAATCAAATTTCGCTTACGCGATAGCGTCTCTGGGTAGTAAGTAGTGTTTTCAGTCGATTTTTCCCAATTTTTCACAGGAAAACGGAAAATGTCTCGCATTTCATTACCGTAAGCTTTCAAATTGCACCCCCGTCGTTGTCGTCCGTCAGTTTTTTTTGCGTGTCGTAACACTAACGAGCTTGTTGGGGGAGGGGAGGGGTCTTAGTGGAGGTTTTCGAACGAGGCATACCGTAAATCCTCCAATAGTGCCCCTGGGTATGGCAAGGTTGAAATACTAGTACCCCGGGGCAGTGTTGACGGATTTACGGTATATACCATACCTCGTGACAGCGCCGTGCGAGGCTGTCGCTACGTGCTCCACCTGGCGTCTCCCACAACCGACGTGGGCGGCGACCTGCGCATCGTCAAGCCCGCAGTGGAGGGCGTGCGGAATCTGCTGAACGCCGTCGAAATGGAGCCCTCCGTCGAGCGCGTTGTCCTCTGCAGCTCCGTAGCCGCCGCCTTCCGTGAGTGTGGCGAGGACACTGGCATTTATTACCTATTTGTTTGGCGCTCGTTCGCTTCTCAATCAAGGCCGGGGGAAGGGGTGAAACAATTGTTTGTGCTGGGAGAGGGGACAAAGAAATGGAGAAAACGGCGACAAGACGGTGGACGTTTGACTTTGCAACTGCAGGATTTCGTTGGGGAGGGGAGGAGTAGGAGTTAGGACTATTGGAGCATCGCCCAGACCTCGGAACTCTTTCGCAGGTCACGACAAGCAGCGGTTCGAATCCCAGGATTGGTCCGACGCCCGATTTGGTGGGCCCTACGCCCGCTCTAAGCATCTCGCCGAAAAGGCCGCCTGGGACGCAGTTTCCGGGATTCTCGAGAGAAGTCCGGACCGGAACCTGAACCTCGTCTCCATTCTGCCCGCTGTCACTATTGGACCCCTTCTGACGCCTAGAGTGACGGGTTCCTTGGAGGTTGGTCTCCGTGGAAATCGTGTAATAACTACATAGGTATGGTCCAAACTCGCGAGTCTTGTGTTTGGGTTGACTTTATTGTTCAAATAAAACTTTTATTTTGGCGCAATCCCAACACACCGTGAAACATGCCAAGAGTTGGGTCACTCGCCAACATGCCAACGCTGGGTCACTCGCCAATGTCAAACATTGGCGAGTGACCCAGCGCGAGTATCAGCATTGTACCACACTCACGGCGTTCTTCTCCCGCGAGGGACGCGATCGATCTTTTCCGATCTTCCGAAACTGGCTCGCGGGCAAGGGTCTGTTGCTGAAGATGCGCATGCCGCTGGTCGACGTCCGCGACCTGGCCAAGGCGCACCTGCGAGCCATGACGGCGGCGGAGGCGGCTGGACGTCGCGTTCTCGTCAGCGGAACTGACGAGGGCGTCGACTTTACCGACATCGCAAACGTCATGCGGGAGGAGTTTGCAGAGAAAGGTGGGGGAAAAATACTGATGCGACACGTACGCGCGTACATATGTACATACTGTAATCGCATACCGGTGCCTCGCTTGACGTCTTGTACCTTGCAGAGTAAATGTACAGTAAATTCCCTCCCCTCTTTCAAAGCCCGTCTCTCTAAGGAAAACCTTACCTCCTATCTGACGGTAGGTCTGTAAACCGCCTCAACCTGGGCGTCTTTCCTACCCCACCCCACGTCAACAAGAGCCAGTCTCGTCAGACAGTCAACAACTCGTACACCCCTCAACAGTGCACTCGCAAGCGCATGCTTCCGGACTCGCAAATTGTACCGTGTACGTCTAAGACTTGATTTTGGGTATCGACTATGTGTTGGTGTTGTCGCTCTGCTTTCACTGTGCTATGGTAGTACTCGCGCTCGCGGTGTGCTCGTTTTGATGACTACTATATGCGTTTGACAAGTGCTGGGTGAAATAAAATGTAAAATGTAACATGTAAATTGTTGGCCGTGCTGTGTGTAACTGTACACACCGAAATAACCTGCCTACCGCTCGAATTTTATCCATTTTTTTATTCAACACACTTCTTTCCCTAGGGGCACTATTGTGGGGAACATGGTTTCTTCAACCTCTCTGTACTCAGGGAACTATTGGTGAGGGGGCTCTATTTGAGGATTATACCGCATGCGGTTCGGATCTATTCGCATGATTGGAAAGAACGATGCGGATTCGTCCGTTTAGGCTTCACTCCCACGATGAAGATGCTGCCAACATGGTTGCTGAGGGGAAGCAGTGCGCTCTTGGGATTGGTCAAACGTGACTACAGGCACCTGCACAAGACTTTTGACCACAAGTG
Source organism: Paralinhomoeus sp. GSCO2_6 (assembly GCA_030248085.1). NCBI lineage: Eukaryota > Metazoa > Nematoda > Chromadorea > Monhysterida > Linhomoeidae > Paralinhomoeus > Paralinhomoeus sp. GSCO2_6. The sequence goes on along the minus strand of JASAMY010000473.1, from coordinate 12,518 downwards.
GGCGGTCAGTGACAAAGAGGTGGGGTCGCCCGAACGCCTGCCTACCACGCACGCACGCACGCACACACACACACACACACATGCTCCTCTTTAAGCGCTCTGAATTGCTGGGAATGCGCGAGTGTCGGCCGTGGAAAACGTCAGTTGTCGACATGTGCAACAGTCTCATCGAGATGGGAATTGTGCAGAAGAACCAGTAGCAGAGGCTGCCCTGATTCAACCTCAGCAGTAGGGGCAGTAACATCAATCGTATCCATCCATCCCATAACAGCGTCTGTGCGAGTTTGCCTTTTCGGTATGTTCTCTGCTGAAACGATACGCAGCAGCTGTAGTGTTCTCGTAGGGAGTACCACATGTAAAGGCAAAGTGAAAATGCTTGCGTACAAGAAGCCAACTAGGCCACAATTTTATGGGGAGCAGACCGATCGTGAACCTCAGACACAACAGAATGTCGACTCAAGATAAGGAAGCGGCTGCTCTGCGTGGTCGCAGCATTTGTGGAGCACGTTGCTGCTAGCCCTTATCGCGATCGCTGCGAACAACACGCTCACCACGCCACATTGCGTCGGTTCTTCCAGCCAGTCACAATAACCCTGCACTGCGAGTTTTAGCCAGCCAGCTGTAGCACTAGTTCCCATCACAACAACGAACAACACCAGTTGTCACTGATTTTTCAAAGCGGAAACCCTGTAAAACCAACAACACATTGAAATGGCTGGCGCTGACCATTTCAAGCTGGTCTACTTCAATGGCAGAGCTCGTGCGGAGGCCGCACGCCTCATGTTCCACCACAGTGGCACCAGCTATGAGGACGTACGTGTGGAACCAGCCGACTGGCCCAAGTACAAGGAGGAACACAGTGCTGGTGAGAAACTATGAGAATCGAGACCTGGAAAGGTAAAAGAACGACCTTTAGAACTGCCCATGGGCCAGATACCAACCCTGGTGATCAATGGCAAAGACACCTACTGCCAGAGCATGACCATTGCCAGATTTGTTGGCAAGCGACTTGGTCAGTTTCACAACAATTTCCCAGAAACGCAGTCAAAACGAAACCACAAGATTTCCAGGCTACGGTGGTGCGGATGACATGCAATCCATGCAGATGGACACACTCGTTGAGGGCTTCAGCACCGACCTGTTCGACAGCAAAATCCTCCCAGTCATCAAGGCAAAACTCTACTTGCATGACAAAGAGCTTGAGGTGTGGCCACCAAAAGTAAATCAATTGCCATTGTCCTAACTTGCCCTAGTAGTCTAGGCAAAGACCCGCGCAGAGGCGGAGACCTTCATGAAGCCATTCTTGGCGCGCTATGAGAAGATTCTCACGGAGAACGGAACTGGTTTTCTCGTGGGCGGCAAGGCGAGTCACACTGTGGCCTATGACAAATTCGGCGCCAATTTAAAATCTATAGATCTCCTGGGCCGACTTTTTTTTGGCCGAGGGTTTGGACCAGATCGACACGTACTTCGTGCCCAACCAACTAGAGGAGTTTCCCAAGCTCAGGCAGCTTATCGCTGACGTCATGGGCGACGCTAAGCTCAAGGCCTACATCGAGAGCCGACCAAAGACCGACTTTTAGGGAAGACAGCAAAACACGAACCATGTTGGCGCTAGGTTCAAGTCTACCCCGACCTCCACTGCATACCTGTAACTTGGGGGGTGGTTGGGGGGGCTTTGGGGGCCCCCCACTAGTTTTTCAACCACCCCCAACTCCCCCCCGACCCCCCCCCCCCCAGAATTTTCCCAAAGGATTTTCGTCATGTGTAAAACGATAAAGGTGAGTAACTGTTGGTGTTTTTCAGTGCTTTTCAGTGTTATATGACCATAAAACAGCTAAACAACACTGTTTACACTAGGGATGAGCACGGGCCTGCACATCTCGGCCCGGCCCGGCCCGCCAGATAGTCCGGCCCGTCCCGGCCCGGCCCGCGCCCTCAAAATCCAGGCCCGGCCCGGCCCGGCCCGTCCAACTGCTCAATATCGCAGGCCCGGCCCGGCCCGGCCCGCAACACGAAATAAGTGCAGTCACTACAGTGTACAATTTACTGAAATACCGTATGCCAATTGGCGTGATTTACTTAACGGAATGGCGCATCCACCTCTCAGAATCGCAGTTCACAACCATTTTACGGCCTTTGCACCCTTTGAGCGCGAAAGACGCGCGTCATAGAATACAAAGTTGCTAATACGGTGCAGAATAGTCGCAGATACTTACAATGCATTACATAGGTAGCTATCTACGTTGGCCAGCCAAGAACGTCCGGCCCGGCCCGGCCCGGCCCGCACCCTCAAAACGCAGGCCCGGCCCGGCCCGGCCCGCAAAACGGGCCTGGAATTTCGGCCCGGCCCGGCCCACGGGCCGGGCCGGGCCGGGCCGGGCCGGCCCGGCCCATGCTCATCCCTAGTTTACACCCTTTTTATACCCATTTTAGACCAAAAAGTACCATTATAACTCAAACAATGGCCAGCTACCCCCCCCCCCCCCACTTTTTGCTCCGGAGACCCCCTCCCCCAAAATCGGCCAGCTACCCCCCCCCCCCACTCTGCCAGACCCAGTTACAGGTATGCTCCACCGCGATCGGCCTGAACCTACTACCAATACGGCCGCTTGATATATATACCCTCAATGACTTTTCATTTTCGTTCCATTCCAATAGTGATCGCTTGAGACTCGCGAAACTAGTGTCGCGCTGGATGGGTGTCGATAGCTCCGTATCCCATTGCGTGCACGCAAACAATCGTGCGAATTCGAAAGCCCATGGCGAGTCGTCGAGCTACTTCTCCCCCATCGAAATCGGTGAACGCGCATTCTCTCCACTGTCACAAGAGCAACGAAAGCACTGCCCATCACGTCGTCTCTGACTGTCAACTCGTCGCCGGTTGCTCGGCCGTCGGGGCAGAAGGGCCGTTGGCTGCTGTCGTCGACGTATTCTGCTCGTCGAGCACGACGAAGCGCGTCTGGCGGTCGAGGCTCTCGACCACGACGCTTCTGTAGGACCAGTTGTAGCCGACCGCGTCGAAGATGAACGCCCCGATGCTGGACGTTGGCTGAAAATTGTAGTAGACTGGAGGGAAGGGGGGGGTAGTTTCCATTCCGGAATTGACCCCCTTCTATACACCCTATTAATATAGTTTTTCGAAACTTGGTATCTTTAACGACTGGAGATAAAAAAATAGGTTTCGTACAGCGTACAGCGGCAGGGAGGTTTGGAGCATGGACGGAGTGAAAGTGCGAATATCTATAAAAATGGAGCGGGGAGGGGGGCACGTTTAGCCGTCCAGTTCGAAGGGAGGTGGGGAGGCATACCTGTACCCGGGGGCGGGGGATTTGGGGGCTCACTATGTTTTCAACCCTCCCCCCAGAATTTTCCCAAGGGTTTTTTACCGTCTAAAACGATAAAAGTGAGTAAATGTAGGTGTATTTCAGTGCTTTTCGGTGTTATATGGCCATAAAACAGGTAAATAACACTGTTTAGACCATATTTATTCCCATTGTTGAGCAAAAGTACCACTATACCAGTAAATGGCCAGCTACCCCCACCTTTTGCTCAACCACCCCACTCGCTCTAATCCGGTTACAGGTATGTGGGGAGGAGGGGGGGGGGAGGGGGTTACAAATGACTGCAAGAAAAAGGGCCCCCTACCACGGCGACATCAACAGCGACGACGCCGGTGTTGAGGCTGCCGTCCAGGAAGTACAGGATCTTGAAGCGCCGCTCGCCCGTCTTCCGAGAGATGTAGTGCTTGCTGGGGTAGAGGTCCTTCAGGCCGCGCTCACCCTCTGTCAACAATTTTTTTCAGTTTTGAGACTTTTTCGTCTGTGCGAAGTGCGAAGTAAAAAAAGCATCAAAAGGTGACGACAGCTACTGAAAGTCGTGCGAAAACCTGGCAAAAATCAGTAAATTAATCCGAAAACGGAACGATGTCGCATTTTTAACAGTACATTGAATGAAGGTATGGGAGAAGCAAAGATGGGGCAGTACAAAAACGGCGCAGTGTACGCGAAAACAAAAAGAACAGAACAGAACACACACACACACACACACACACACACACACACACACACACACACCTCTGCCTTTGATGTCATCGCCAAAGAACGCCAACACTTCTGCATTCTTTCTGAAAGGAGAAGGAAAAATGGGACCGGTGTTGTTGTTGTTAGATTAGGGGCAACGCTAGGAGGCCGTCAACGGCCCATATAGCATACCCATCTCCATGACGCCTTCCCATCTAGAGCCGCATAATTAGCCAAAGACTTTCGGATGAACGCCCTGTGTAATCTAGAGCAGCGACGGCACGGGAAAATCCATCGAAAATCCATCCATCGAAGTTGGCCTGGGGGGGGGGTGCTGGAAGAATAGCGGGCGTGGTACCCCCAGTTACAGTTATGGGGGGAGGGGGGGGGAGAGAGAGCAAAGGACCTTACTTGACGAGCCTGAACGAGCTACCCTTGACGCCTTTGATGCCGTCGCCGAGACGGTTGAGAAAGAACACTCCCAGTGCGACGGCCGAAAAGCCGCCCATCAGAACGGTGGCCAGCACGTAAACGCCCACCCGCATATTGTTCTCCTCTGAAACATAACGACATTACGCACTGCTAGAAATAGTCTCAACTCGGGGGGGGGGGATACCTAAGCCATGGGGGATTCCCCCAGGCCAATGTCACCCTTCCGCGCCTACACCTCTAACTTGGGCCAGGGAGGGGGGGAGGGGTAAATATTCTCCTCAACTCAAGCGCTCAATTCGGGGGATACCAGACCCCTTTAACCAAAATGGGGTTCCCCTAACCCAAAGTCAGCCCCCTCCCTAAAACTTGTACCAGGGGGGGGGGCTGTGTGTCCCTCTGACACAACTTTCTACCCCCCTCCCCCCCTTACAGAATTGTTATGGGCGGCAAGGCTTGGCCCCTGGCGTGCGGTGCTGGGGTTATATCTCTGACACATTTTTCTACCACCCTCCAGAATTGTTACGGGTGGCGTGGGTGGCAAAGGCTTGGCCCCCGTGCTGGGGGAGTGGGCCAGTAGCACAACGGACTGGTTTCCTCGTTCAAGTGGACCAGATCCTGCTCGAGCCGCTTGTCGAGTAGGGTCTGCATGACCTTCTTGTCGATGCCCAGCGTCTCCTTCAGCCGCTCCCCCGTCTCCTCCGTCGCGTACTTGCGCGCCTCCGGTGTCGACGACGCCTGTGCGTGCGTGCGTGCGTGCGTGCGTGCGTGCGTGACAGACAAACAGACAGCAGACAACAACGAGCGGTAAATCCTCAATAGTGTGTCACTACTATAGTTGCAAGCTCCTGGGCGGGGACATGCCTGTAACGGGTGGGGGGGGGGGTTGGGGTTACCCTCCCCCACTATTTTTCAACACCCCAAACCCCCTCCCCCCAGAATTTTCCCAAAGGATTTTCAACCTGTATTTGACCCTATTTATACCCATTTTTGACCACAAAGGACCAGTGTAACTAAAAAAATGGCCAGCTACACCCCTCACTTTTCGCTCCAGACACCCCCCCCCCACTCTTCCAGACCCGGTTACAGGTATGGACGGGGACAGTATTGTAGGGGGGGGGCACTGCTAGAGGGGGACACAAGTGGAGGATTGATGGTTAGGAAACAGTCGAAGGTTTGAATAGGACACCGGCGGGTGGGGGGACTCTCGATAATCAACCATTAAATGGGAAAAAGGTGATCCAAAATCACCAAAAAACCCGGCATTTTTGACAGAGAAATCAGCTTTCCATTCAAAATTTCTAGATTGAGCCACGTTCCAATAGTGCCCCAATAGTGAAAGAATAGTGCCCCGGGGCACTATTGGAGGATGTACGGTACTTCGACAGCCGCCAGAAAAGCGCACAGGGTCTACTTTTAAAAAGGGGACTGGCGTGCCTATTAGCAATTCTAATTTTTGGTCTGCAAGCATACCTGTAACTGCGGGATCCCTCCCCCAGGTCCTGTGGTTGACCCTACCCACACCCTCACCCCAGGTTGTCCTGAACCCCCCACCCAGCCCGCTCCCAGACTTTTTGGACGCTTTCTACTACGTACTTTAATGAAAAATAAATGTTTTGTACAGTGTTTCAGAGCAAAAACCGACCCAAAAGCACCTATGTTGCGTTATATACAGTGTATTTTGACCAAAATATACCTATTTTCGGGTTTTTGCAGTGTATTTTTGACTAAAAAACAACCAAAAATGCCTATGTTTTGCTTCCCATACCCCCCCCCCCTCTTCCAGATTTTCACCCCACCCACCGCCCCCTCCAGAAAGTGCCCGAACCCTCCCCCCCCCCAGGTCCAATTCCCGGTTACAGGTATGTCTGCAAGTGTCAACAACGCGACAAAAGTATGCAAAGACAACACTCACATAGCAGCAAGCGCCAGCACCAGCGGCTGGCAGCTTGCAAAATCTCAGCGCATAGCAACCAACGAAACCTTTTGAAGGGGCCGTCCGCGCAATGCGCGACGACAAACCGCGCGAAATCATGACTTGTCCAAAAATTCTAAACATCTTTTTCATTGAGAAAATAAAAAAATCATGACAGGCAAGGAAAAGAAGACTTTTGATACAAATTCAATCGAAGGAAGCAAGCCATCATTACGGGTATATGACTTGGGTACTGGGTACATCTTTGTAACAAATAATTCCAGTTTTCATGAAAAATTACAAGGCGTAAATAATGATCACTCAAGCAAGAATACGCACACAAACCAAGATAAACATATGCACACAGAATACGCAAAAACCCAATTTTATTTTGGATAACGCAATCAATGTTCGACAAACGGAACGCACACGCTAGACCAATTGGAAAGTCACGATTACATTCAAGTATCACAAAATCACGTTGCTTGTCACTTTCACCAATTTTTAATCGAACGAGAGAACTACATGCCTAGGTTTTTTATTTGGAATTCAGCTAGCCATTTTTCGCAGGGACCACAATTCGCACGGGCGCCAAACGTTGATTGCAACCACACTTGCTCACCTACGGCTGTGCCGTAAAGTGAACCGCAAAAAAATACACAAGAACGCAATTTTTGAAATAAAATTTCGGCAGTTTTGCAACGAAAATTTTACATACAAACAGAGAAACAAGTCGCAATTGCCAGACACCAAAACCGAACTCAAATTCTCATCCTATGCACGTTTTCACGGCACCGCCTCTTCTTCCACATCACGAGGTGGGGAGGGGGGGCATCCGAGGAAGGGGGGGGGGTAGGGGGGTGCTCAGACGTTGCGGGCGGCGGCGGCGCCGCGCGCCTGACGTGCGGTCTCGTGCTGGCGCTGCAGAGCAAAGTTTCGATGGACCACCGGCTCGACGTCGTACAGACTCTTCAGCAGCTTGTCCACCACCTGCAGAGAAGAAGAGGCACTCTTGTGGTTGATGGATTACGCTAGGAGGGCAAGGCGAACGCTAATGGCCCATACAGCATACCCATCTGTCTCCATGACATGCATAAATAGGCAAAGACATTCGGAAGAACGCCATCTGTAGTCTAGGGCAGCGATGGCACGAGAAAAACCCATCGAACAGAAGCCTAAGCCTATCCTAATTCTGAGCATGAGCCTAGCCTAAGCCTAGACAGCCTAAGCCAAGCCTAAGACCTAAGCAAAGCCTATTTTTCAAGTGTGTGCGGCTCTAAATGTATTTTTTTGTTACACACCTAAAGTGGTTGCACACCTATTTTTTTGTTGCACACCTAATTTTTTTTTGCACACCTAAACTGGACTAGCGCCGCCGAATTCTCTACCACTAGGCCATACTCTGTCCAGTGGGGGGGGGGGGGCAAAATCTCAAGACGCACTCTTTTCAGCGTCTGCAGAGAGGTCGTTGCGGAAAGTCCACAAGATAAGTCCTCCCGGAGGGGGGGGGGGCTCGGGGTACACTGGGAAAAACGCAAAGCAAAAGAAAAAACGGCGAAAAAAGGTGGCGGCCGCCTCGTGGGGGGGGGGGGGGTGTCGAACCGCGGAGGAGGCGCGCGCCACGCCCGCGTCCATGTCGGCGAGTTGGCGTTGGGCGTCCGTCTCGATCTTGCGGGCGACGTCCTCGCGAGAGCCCAAGTGCCGGCGCTCGTACTCCTTGAACTGCGCCTCGCGTTCCTGTTAATTAGTGTAATTAATTGGTTTCGAATCCGACATCGTGGAATGAACATCCAGAAGGGTTCGAGGGGCAACTTGTTGAGGGGGGGGGGGAAGGGAATGTGTTAGACGCGACTTTGACGCTAATTTCTGCGTTCCGTTGGACACCCATCCACCGGTATTCCCGAGGCTTGGGTTCAAATCCCAGCACTGCAACCGCCTTTTTTCCACTTTTCCACTGGGGGTGCTTGCACATCGAAACAAGTATTGCGCTAGAGTTTGGCTCTTTTTTTTTGGGGGGGGGGGATAAATGAGACGCACCTGCTTGTATTTGTCGACCTCTTGCTGTGCCTCGTCCTTGGCTTGCTTCAGCCGCTTGGCCTTGCGCTTGCGAGCCTCGTTAATCTTGTCCGCGGCGCGCTTCTCCGCAGCTAGCAGCTGCTGAATGCCTGAAAAAAATTAAGAAACACAAAATGGAAATTTTATTCCTCGCGGACAAATGTTTCGAAACGGCTATTTACACAGAGGCTAGTAGAAGTAGAAATCCACTAAGCTGGAGTGCGAAAATTTGAAGAAAAAAATGTAGAAGAAAGGAATTGAACGAAATAGGCAATTAATTTTAATTAGTGGCAGTGGGAATTTGATAATGCGGTTACAAACATACCTTGCGTCTGACTTGCCATCTTCAAAAGTCAGCACAAAAATGGACCAAATTCTAAAGCAAACTCTGTAAAATCGTGATAATTTATGGAAATGGATTTCTCAGGGACACGCGTGAAAAGTACAGCAAAATTCACGGAAGAAAACAACATTTCCAAAGCATTTATTCACTATATTCCATAACGCATACAAAAGTCTATGCATAGACAGCAACAATTAATTCAGCGTAACTATGCACTCACGAATGCTGAACAACAAACAAAAAAGAGAAATTAAAACAAAAAAAAATCACGCACAACAGTATCTATCACTCCAAGTTGTATTCATCAATCTTGACAGGGTGTTTCAGAGGGACCATACACCGCTTGTCAGGGTCCATGCTTAAGGACTTGCGCATGTCTGCAATGCATATGCAATGTCATTGGTATTCGTAAAGCGTTAATGAGATGATTGAGATAATTAATTACCAGTGTGTCATTCTATTCACGGGCGATTCGACGCCGGTGTTGTGTTTATTTCTGCCAGATTGTCAAACCAGCAGAAATCGACACTGCACCCATACCTGTAACCGGGTCTGGAAGAGTGGGGGGGGGGGGTAAATGGCGAATTCTGGGGGGTGAGCAAAAAGTGGGGGGTAGTCAGCCATTTGTTGAATTATACTGGTACTTTTTGGGCAAAAAGGGTATTAATGAGGTCTAAACAGTGTTATTTAGCTGTTTCACGGTCCTATAACACTGAACAGCACCAAATAAACATCAGCATTTAGTCACTTTTATCGTTTTAAACGGAGTGAAAATCCCTTGGGAAAATCCTGGGGGTTTGGGGGGGGGGGGCTGGGTGGGTGTTGGAAGAATAGTGGGAGTGGGAGTAACGCCCCACCCCAAGTTACAGGTATGGTGGAGACTGGTGCGACTGGGACTGGGGGGGGGGGCATTTTATACATCCTCATTTTTCCATTGCGAATTGTTTCGTTTCCACGCGGGACAATTTTCCTGTCGCGAGCACCTTGCGCCGTGTCTCTATCCATTGGTCTGGTGTCTCCTCCCATCACTACCCACACACGAACATGCACGCACGCACGCACGCACGCACGCACGCGCTGACCGAACGCATCCTCCTGCGTGTCCACTGAACCCGAGTAGTAGTCGAGAATGCGTCTGTACACGACGTAGCCGAGACGCTCGTACATGGCAATGGCCACCGCATTGCTCACGCGAACAAAGAGGTCCACAAAGGCGCAACGCTGTCTAAAACAGCGCGTGTGCGTGCGTGCGTGCGTGCAAACGAACGTGAACGTGCTTGCGTGCGCGTGTTGTAGTAGTAGTGATTGTGTTCAACATATTGTCAGGCTTTTTTGCGTCCATCTGAGTCCGTTCTTTTGGCCGCAAAGTAAGAGCGGGAAAATTCTGCTCAGGCTGCATTCTTGAAGTGAAATACTTGCACGCAATTGCCATTCCGCCTCCCCCCACATTCTCCAGCTGCTCTGACCGCCCCCCCCCCTCACCGGCTGCAGACTGAAAGCCCATCTTACAGTGCTCTAAGGAGGGGGTGTAATCTGTACGGCATATTATAGGGTTGAGCAGTCAACACCCACACCTGTCGGCAATGGTCTCAAGCTGTTGCATGAGGGCGCCTGCCAGACCCAGACGTCGGTACTGGGGCGCCACGGTGACCGCGGTCACGTGACCACTACGGCCGGTCGCACCGCTGTCGATCTTGCCCATAACTGTCAAAAAAAATATATTATCCAAACCAAAGTTTTTAAAAGTGCACGCAGCTGGCAGCAGGAAAAAAAGTTTTTCTTTTTTTATAAATGTGACAAATGTCAACGATAGAATGAATGTGTTGCGGACAAAGGTTCGATGGGGCGGACTGCCTGGCCACAGAAGCAAAGAGGTATCCAATAAAGCGCAGAACGGCAAAAAATAATAAAAAATAATAATAGAAAAAACAAACTGTATCCCATGATTTGTCCACTGGCGCTTTCGGCCACTTGAAAATACTGCGGCCACTGGATGAGGTACTGCGCGTAAAAGTTCAGGCCGTACTAAACAGTGTCTTTATTTACTGTTTATTATCTAAAATGTACCGAATTACTCACGTTTTCTGTCAGCGGGTCCAAATTTCTAAAATAAAAATTTCATGATAATAAAAATTTCATAAAAATCAAACAATATATAAAAAAAGACAAAGCGACTAACACGTTGTTGAACTTCAGCAGGTCTGAGATTCTAAACGGGCGAAGTGTCGTCATGATTTTGAAATAGAATTTTATAATTTTATTGATTCACCGCTTTTCTTCTAAATTCTTCTAAACGCGGGCAAAAGCCAACTTATGCATCCACATCCGAATCCACATCCACATCTCATCCGATTTGGTTCCGGTGCACGTGTGCCACCATTTTCGCATCAGCCGAAAGGGGGTAAAAGGATAAGAAGACCGCGTTAGCGGCCTGAGCAAGCCTCTGTCGCAGCCTGTCTTCCAGCAGCTGGTCGCGCAAGTGCTCGCCGGCATTCCAGGCTGCATGGCCTACGTCGACAACATCGTCGTCTTCTGCAAGACTCGCGCCCGAACTCGATGCAGCTCTCGACCAAGTGCTGCAGCGGCTGGCAGCGAACGACATGCGGGTCAACAAGGCCACATGCGACTTCGCGGCGCCGGAGATCAAATTCCTTGGTCACTACGCCTCTGCCTCGGGCGTCCGTCTAGATCCCGCCAACGTCAGGCCCATCGTCGAGGACGACGACGACGACAACGACGTCGACGACGAGGAAGGAGCTGGAGCGGTTCCTGGGCATGGTAAATTACTATACGTGGTTCGTGCCGCGCATGGCGACCCTTGTCGAGCCGCTGCGGTAGTTGCTCAGAACAGACACATCCTTCACCTGGGGCGAGGCACAGGACAAGGCCTTCAACACGATCAAGGCCACCTTGTCTGCTCAATCAAAGCTGACAATCTTCGACCCGGCGAGAGAAACGGTGCTGACCACTGACGCTTCGGACGTAGGGCTCGGCGCCGTCCTATCTCAGCGGGTCGGCGGCAAGGAATTGCCTGTCGCCTTTGCTCTGCACACGCTCTTCGCGACCGAGCGCAACTACGACGCGACCTACCGCGAGGCGCGGCAGCCCTCTGGGGATGCGAATACATCCTGTAAGGGATCCTGTGGCATCCCACCAATCCATGACACAGATAGAGTGTTAGTACCGTCAGTATAGTAGGAAGAGAGTTTATTAAGGAAAAATTTGCAGGTGTCTGCAAAAAAAGGTGAATATGTGACGCTCGTGTGGTGAAGTCCAGTTTGAAAAGGAGCGGTATTAAGGCATGCCCCACTGATTTCTGGCCACTTCCACATTGTAGCTGATCAACTTCAGTTTGAACAAACCATGTATAAAATCTAAACCTCATGCAGCAACACGTCACATGTTCGGCATTTGTTGTGTGAGCCATGTCACTCAGTCAAGCCAACCAAAGCACAAACGTCCATCAACTCATACCTCTTCTCTAACAAGACGTTATTATTGCCCATTACCATGAACCTGACACTGCCAAAGTATGTTCTGCATAATCAATTGGTGCCCCATGCTAAAATTTGTTACATGTGGATTGGTGATGGTGTACAGTTGCTGATGTGTAGGTGAGACATACAATACGTACTACAATCCTGCTCCATTCCCTTCTGGCATTCCACCCAATAACAAACTGTTCATCCAACATGTGTTGTGCCCCCAGCCATTTGTGTAGTGCCCTAATGCATGTGTGTGCTGCGTGCGTGCG
>JASAMY010000044.1:0-32772 GCA_030248085.1 Paralinhomoeus sp. GSCO2_6 | reverse complement strand
CATTCGGGATGAGACGGCCCCTCCCCTGGCTTTTATTTTCAGCAGCTTCAAGCCAATTCGTCTTGTGAAAATGACAAGAAGTGTGCCGGCGGGCGCCTGTCTTTTTTAATTTCATCTTAACATAAAGTGACAGAGAAATGGCGTTTAGAACTACGTGCCCATGGGGTATAGGGGTATACCCCTCCCTTGTAGACCCTATCCCCAAAGACTTACGGGATTACCCTCCCTCTGGGCTACCTAATCCCGAAAACGAATCTCGGGATTTTTGTAATCTCTGATCTCTCTATAGACAATTGGTGCAATGCAGCCGCGCAACTGTTGTAAAGGGTGGTTTTTTTAATTATCACATTTCTTTTTGAATAACTTTTGTTTGCTTTGTCGGATTGTTTTGAAATTTGGAACACTTATACTTGAGATTTTAGGATTTTGTCTGAAAAAAATAATCGTCGAATTCGGTGTAGGATTCCGAGAGTTATGGGGCTCCTAATCAAATGTCTCGTTTTTTTGGCAGATCTTACGAACGAAATCGGTCGTATCGTAACCTGATCAGTACTGTATGCAAAATTTCAAACGCAAAACGTTGCTTTTGCTTTGCGCGGGCTCGTCTGGTATGGTCCGCGTACGAATTCTCTAGTGCTGCGCGACTAAAACCTCCCCTCTCCATCCGCCCTCCCCCAATCCACTCGCCCACCCAAAGGCCCTCTTCTGGGCCACCTAAACAGGGTTCAAGTCTTACTCTGCGCCTCCACGTGGTGATGCCCTGGCAACGTCTCTTTTATGAGGCGGCAAAGCGGCAGGGCACTGCTAGCATGATTTTCTTAAACATCAGCCCAACACAGCACCAACACAAGCCCAGCGATGGTCGTCTTTTGTTCTCAAAAAGAGACATCTGATTTGGAGTGCCGGCCCATAACTCTCGGAATTCTCAACCGAATTCGACGATTCTTTTTTTCAGACAAAATCCAAAAGTCTTGGGTATATGTGTTCCAAATTTCATTACAATCCGACAAAGGAAACAAAAGTTATTTCAAGAAAGAAGTGTGATAATAAAAAAAACGCCCTTTACATAACTTTACTTTTGGCGTTATTGACTTGGTTGCGCGCTTATCCATTTGTGTTCGTATAGCGTTTATTGATTTTTCCATGTTCTAATGAACACCCCAAAAGACGCGTAGTATCATACTACTAGTATGTACCTGTGTGTACGTATGCGTTACGTAGCATCCTCCTGTGTAGCGTCTCTCTCAGGGTTGGGGTGTGCAGGGCACTAGGGTAGGCAGGTAGGCGAAGAGGCAAAGCACGAGCAGGCTGGCCAGGGAGGTTTGAGTAAAGATGTCTATTTGGTTAACTTGAGGTTAACGCACCCTTATTTTAGATTACCCATGCATGCAAAATTTTGCCTGCGGCGCTATGGTGGGTGAGCGCGTCACTCTTCTTGGCCTAAGGGACTCCGTTCTTGGGCCAGCATATAGGATTCCCTTAGGTTGACGCTCCAGTATGCGGCAAAAATTGCCTGCGGCGCTGTGCGATATGCACCTCACCCTCTTGAGCCAGGTAGTATTTAATTCTTAGCAAACCACAACTGCCCATTGGCGTCAATTTTAAGGAGGAATGTTTGGCGAGACATAGAAATGGCCAAATTTTCGCCTGCGGCGCAGTGTGCTGCGCAGCGCATACCATGTACATTCATACAGTGTGCTACTGCATTCCATTCATCGACATCGTCATGCACGACACTCACTCACTCACCCACCCACCCGCCCACCATGTGGGAAGTATCCCGAATTGCCCAGTTTACCCACCCCCTGCCTTCGAAAAATTTAGCGATTTACCCCTCCCCTGGCTCAATTTCCATGGGATCCTATGCGTTCAGATCACGTTTTGAACCGTTTTGGGTCCCTTTTGAGTTGAATAAGGACCATTTTGTGCAATTTCGACGTAAAAAACTCTCTTCAAAAATCCCGCATTTTCCCACCCCCGCCCTAGAAAAATTTGGCGATTTACCCCTCCCCTGGCCCAAAGCACACACAGTGAAGACTCGAAATTCGAAGGAGGGTGGGGTTATATTCCATTTACTATGGGAGGCATGTACACGCAAGTAGAAGAATGTAGCAGTACTGAAGGTCGTTTAAACGCACCTGAAAAAACGGATGGTCAAAGACTTGGCCTTTCGGATACTCCAACCGGTCAGCCCACCTAAGAGAGTTTTATTTTTATTATCTTAATAATACCCAATTCAGTGAGAAAACGTGCTACTTCGCGGAGAGCGTATTGATGGACCCTGTGGTAACCATTACCACCGCAATCAGCGTGTGATAAAACGACCATGATTCTCCCATCGCGAATCACACGAGTCTTCGCACAAAGTTTTACTCCGTACTACAAAGCTACGTTTTGCGGCTATTTCCAAAATATGCAACCGATACAAGCACAACCGATACAAGGGATCACTGTAGCTTAGGCTTTAGCTCAGGCTTAGGCTTAGGCTTAGGCTTAGGCTTAGGCTTAGGCTTTTGCTTAGGCTTAGGCTTAGGCTTAGGCTTAGGCTTAGGAGGCGGGAACAATAATCCCTTTGTATCGGTTGTGCTTGTATCGGTTGCATATTTTGGGAATTGCCCGTTTTGCGCGGGGAAAACCCAGTCCAGTGGCACCGCGGGAAACCTAAGCTCAGAGAACCAGTGAACCACTCAAACAGTGAACCCAGAGACACACACCATAATATTTTAAATGCGTTGACGCTTCAGTGCTTAACCGTAAAATACCAACAACGCGATCACACACAATAGGCTTAGGCTAATAGGCTTAGACTCAGAATTTAGGTTCGGGTTCGTGCGAGCGTGCCCGTGTGCGCGTGCCTGTGCGCGTTCACGTGCGTGCTTGAGGATTGCCTTAGGCTTAGGCTTTTGCTTAGGCTTAGGCTTCAGGCTTGTGCAAGCGCGCACATGTCCACATGCCTGCGTGCCCGCGCGCATGCGTGCGCGCCTGAACGCGTGCATGTGCGTGCGCGCTTGTGCGTTTGTGCGAGCGTGCGCGCGTGTGAGCGTGCGGGCGTTGGTGTCCTTGTGTATCTGTGCGGTGTGTGCCTGCGCGCGTGCGTGCATGTGCTTGTGTGCGTGCCGCGCGTGCGTGCGTGCGTGCGAGGGTGCGTGCGTGCCTGCAGAGAGCACGTGCGTGCACGCCCGGGCGCGCGTGCATGTTAGGCATGTGGACATGCGCGCGCTCGCACAAGCTTAAGCGTAAGCCTAAAAAATAAAAATAAAATACAACTATAGGATTACTTAGATTAACCTATTGTAAAAATTGTGGCGAGTGACGCGTTGTTTTAGTATTTAACGGTTGAGCAACGAGAGTCAACGCATTTAAAATATTATGGTGCGTTTCTCTCGGTTCACTGGTTCACTGGTTCACTGAGCTTAGGTTTCCCCGGCACCGCCCGTCGCACCGGGCGTTACATAAAATACACCCACAACACCCACACTGCGAATTTATTAATATTTCATACTGTACTGCGGTTTTCAACTGCACTGACTTAAATTACAATGGCGGTTTGCTTCTTAACACATTGTTGCGAAACAAGTGTTAATGACATGTATGCTGCCCCCTGCCCCGGTCACGCCACTGGGGCAGGGGTTTGTTTTTGCGTATGAACAACTGCTCCTCACAACCATAATTTGCGCAAAAACAGCACCGGCGGCGAAGCATCACCACGCCACGAGACCCTAACGAGATTTCGTTATTGGTGGCAAATGAGATTCGAGGCATAACCATACATGTAACCGGGTTTTTGAAGTGGGGGGGGGGGTCCTGAGAGACTTCTGGGGGGGGGGGCGTGGGGGGGTACTCAGATTTGAAGAGGGAGGGGGTCCCAGAAAGGAAAAAATGTTCCTAAATAGTGTCTAAATAGGCACTTTTCAATCAAAAATAGGTCAAAAATGCGTTAAAATAGGCTAGAAATAGCGTTATTTAGCTGTTTTAAGGCCAAAATACACTGAAAAAGGCGAAAAGTACACTACTTTGTACAATTATAGACAAGTTGGAAAACTTCAGGAAAATTCTGGGGGGGGGGGGTCTGGGGGGGGGGCTGGGTAGGGGTAAAATTCCGCCTGGGGGGCCCCCTAACCCCCCCCCCCCCAACCCCCCCCCCCAGTTACATGTATGGGCATAACAACGACAACGAGATCTACACCTCTTAAAAAAACAATTGCTACATGCCAAACAGAGATTTCACGTGGATACGGTGCTTCTCTTGCATCAAGGCACTGGCAGCATCGGAGAACCGCACCAAAGCACGGCGCGTACCGCTTCACAATGCAGCTAAACAACGTAGCGAACGTGAAAGGGATTTTTCGTCAGTTTCTTTCTGCTGGACCATAATGTACATGACTCACATTTCATATTGCCGATATGTCAAAACGCGACCAAACAACCTGTAGCGCAAGTGAAGAGCGCAGTCTTCCTTAGCCTTGGTCCACAGCTGCTGACCGTCGGGCATCTTGTAGGGATGTCGCTCTTTGTGGACGACCACCAAGTTGAAAGTGGCGGCATCGCTCCACGAGATGCGGCCCTGAACGAACCAAATCCGTCATGACTCCGATAAACTGATAAGGGCTGTACTGAACTTTCGACTGTAAAGGGCTTGTTAGCGTCCATGTGTCGGCACATTGCAGGGGCTGTCGGCCAGTCCGGGATGTTTCGCAACTCTTCCGCAGACGGCGCCATCAGGCCGCAACCGCAGAGGCACTCGAAGGGCACGCAGCTCGCACCGAACAGGAACGGAGAAGGCACGGTCTGTCCCACTGGCGTGGGAAGCGTGTTCGACGGACCTCCAAACTTGCGAGTTGGGCCCTTCTTCCCAGCACCTTAATAACGGGACAACAGGGCAACACATACACAGGGGGCAACCTGAAATGCGTTGTGTGACACCTGAAGGCTCCAGTGACTTAAGCCAGTCGGCGACGCTGCACGACTTCGCTTCCTCGTGTGGGGCTGTGGCGTAGTCCGTAAGGCGTTGGACTCCTGACCGCGAGGTCGGGGGTTCGATTCCTTGCTGGGCAAGGCCACGGCTACCCCCCTTGGGCAAGGGGTTTAAACCACTGCTCCGGTTTCGGGCTGTACCGTGGCTTCGGCCAAAAATCAGTGCCAGGTGGGGGCCCACCTTGCCTCGCGGCAGAACAACGCCCACTGTTATGTATGCGGCGCCGCCCTGTGATCTGATGATTCAGTTAACGGCCATTGTGCTGTGTCAGGTGGTTGTCGTGAAAAATAAAGTTTAGTTTAGGAAAGTTTCCTCGGCGGCGATGAAGAGGAAGGGCTGGAGGGCGCCCTGCGACTCGGCGACGGCCAGGGAGTGCGCACAGAAGTAGCGCCGTCTCGCGTCCCTCTCCCCCCCCCCCCGCCTTTGCCCCGGCCCTGCCAGGCGCAGCGGAAGCTGACAAGCTCAGAGTCCGTCTCGGCACGGTAGTCGGCCTCCGCGGTGTGCGGCGCGTGCTCGTGCGGAACGATCAGCGCCTTCTGGTGTCCGATCAGCGCCAAGCGGCTGTCTCGTAGTCTTCGTCGAAGGGTGTCTGCGGCCAGCCTATTCGAGCAGAACACGTCAGCCACCGTACAGAGCAGAGCATGCATGCCGTAACTTAATGTGCGTTTAAAATGCGCGTTTACCGTCTCCGGAGCGGTGTGGGTGTTGTGGGTGTTATGGGTGTTGTGGGTGTATTTTATGTAACGCCTCGCACCGCCAGTTGCACCACTCTTTGGGGGAGACAATGGAAAAGTGGGCACTAAAATATTCTTATTATATCCTTCTTCACATTAGGATTTGCTTCTGCTTAGGCATAGGATTAGGCTCACGTGCACTCACGCGCGTGCGTGCTTGCCGTGCCTGCGTACGGGCGTGCGGGCATGCGTCCTTCTTGCATGCTCGTGCATCCGTGCGCGTGTGCACGTGGGCATGTTGACATGCAAGCGCGTGCACGTGTGCATGTGCGCATGTCGACGTGCATGCGCGTGTGCACGTGCGCGTCCGTGCATGTGCATGCGCGTGCATGCGTGCATGCGCGCGTGCGTGCGCGTGCGTGCATGTGCACACACGCACACACGCTCGTGAGGCACTTTGCAAGCCGCCGCCAACTCGCTGAGTTTCCCGCCGGGCAACAGCACACACAGTGCGTTGTCTACTGAATCTACAAAGTGCGGTTTCAGCAAGCCCTTCGAGCTGATGTTGTCGTTTGGTTTGTTGCCGTACATTTTAGTTTCTCTACATTCAACTTCAAAACGAAAAATCCGCGGCGAGCATGTGGGCGCGCGTTGTTTTAGTATTTAGCAGTTGAGCATCGAGAGTCAACGCATGTACAATATTATGGTGTGCTTCTCTCCGTACAATGGTACAATTGTACAATGGTACAATGAACTTAGGTTTCCCGACTGGACTGGGTTTTCCCTTTGCGCGGCATTTCATGAAGATTTGACAAACTATGAAACAGTTCAAAAACCGTCACAGTATAAAAGCGTTCTGCACGCAGAAAAGACTAGTTGCGCACTGTCATGGTCAAAGCGTTACGGTAAATATATGGCGGTTTACCCTGTACAGTGTACACTGCCGCCAATTACCCTTCGTGGGTCACGCTGCGCTGCGCTGTGCTGTCATACCCTTGATTTCTTCACCATTGCATTGCAATGCAGAGCTTCGCTTGAATCCTGCGTTTCTTCGGGTCAGTAATGCATCGACATGGAGTGAAAATTGCGCTGATAGAGACGACGACACAAGCATTTCACTGATATGCACGTATCAATATGTACATGTACATACTATTACTTACGTGCTTGCACAGTCACAAAATTACGCCTCGCAGCTCCCTCCCAAATGACGGCCGTAGTACATTTGATCGAGCAGATTTGACAGCCTGTAAACGCAGAGACTGTATGCAGCACGCGCGCACGCACGCACGGACGCGCACGACGCACGCAAGCACGTACGCACGCACGCACGCACGCACGCACGCACGCACGCACGCACGCACGCACGGACGGACGCAAGCACGTACGCACGCACGCACGCACCTTTTGGGCAGAACGAAGACGTTCGTGTATTTGATCGCGAGTAGTCTCTGGCTGACTTCCTTCTGCAGCTGCGCGGAAGCGGTCCCCTTGCGGACAGGGTTGTCGACGTGAGTTCTGTCTTTCTGGAACATTCTTACGGAATTCTCAGCATGACTGATGTGGTTCTTGCTGCTGTTGGCGAGGCCGATGGCCCCGCCCGTCTTGCGCGCCGCCTTGGCCAACGCGATTCGCAGAAGCTCTGTCTGCACAACCACCATTCTGAAGAGGGGCCCAGAGGCAGAGTTGAGAGTTTCAGTTCAGTATCTCGTTCACTGCCTGAGGCTTGACCCAAAATTAGACACACAAAAAACTCACTCCCGTTTGACCACTCTTCTCCGGATGAAGTTGGGCCCGAGAAGAAGAAGTGGACAGTCGGTGCAGCTGTTGAAGAGTATCATCCAGTTGCCAATGACGATCAGGCAATAGAAGGTCGCGCCCTTGTCCTGGAATCAATCAATCAATCTTTCCATTGTTTTTTTTTGTGCCCACCACACGTAAGCACCTCTCCAAAGCTGTACATCTCCCACAGGTCGACGACGAGCGTGCACGCGTGCAGCGAGAGGAACTTGGCAGTGTACAGGCGATTGATCCACATCCGAGACATCGCGGCCGCCGTCTGAACAATTTTTTTGGACGTGGCGCTGCCTACACTGTTCCCTACCTTCACTGTCCTTTGCGTGTACTCCCTTCGACTTTTCACGGAGCTGCGCATACATTCTAGCGGATAAAATGAGATTGTTTCGTGCGCGCACCCACTTCGAAAACCTCCTCTCTTTTCGCGGTAGTCTTCTTTCGGCCGGCTCTGAGACGGCGCTTTTCTTCTCTCGCCTTGGCGATGATCCCTTCTTGGAGTACGAAGAGCAGCGACATGCCCAAGAACGGCAGGAAGTGGTTGACCGTCGGCAAGAACAAGGCCCGGTAGTAGAACTGCACCAACTCCGTCAAGCGCCACGCTGTGGGAACCACCTGAACGAGCGATTTTTTGGTGCTTTTCGTTGCCACAACACTATCACAGCGACCGGTAAGGCGTAGTGCCATCTGTAATCTAGGGAAGCGACAGCACGAGAAATTCCATGGATAAGGAAAAGCTCGTTCTCAGTGAATCCATTGAGAATCGACCCCAGAAGCGTGCGCGCAAGAGGCCGATTCTCTACCACTAGGCCATACGCTACCCGTAATGCGGCCGGTCGAAACTGCACACCTGCGTCGACCACTCGTCTTCCGCGCCCAGCACCGCGCAGGGCGCCACCTTCAGGTCGACGGCTTTGGGCGCGTTGACGACGACGGCGCAGAGGATCAGCGCCATCTCCTCCGCGTACAGCCGCAGCGTTCTCGAGGCCTGCGATGTCTTGCGTCGACTGCTGCTGGCCGCTCGGACGCCCCGTCCGGCAGAGCAGCTGCCGGAGAGGACGCTGAACGGCCGACTCAAGGCCCTGTACGACTTGAACGACAGCAGCACCGGCAGCCACGTCTGTAAAGACGAAGAATTTCGAGGGAGGGCGCATTGCACCGGTAGGACACGCACGCACGCACGCCCGGACGCACGCCCGGACGCACGCACGCACGCACGCACGCACGCACGCACGCACGCTTGAAGTAAAGCAGACGCCGGCCACGGGGTTGCAGAAGACGGTCGCGTAATCGAGCAATTCCAGATGAATGCCGAAACTGGCCAGCACCACACCGAGCCCGTAGTACGGCAATACAATCGACATGAGCAGCACGTTGAAGAAGAACAATGTCTTGACCGCAGCCTAACGCAGAATCGTAACTCAATTAGGATCAAAGGCTGTTTGTTTTTAGTACGAATTCCTTAAATGTATGGTCAGAGTGCACACGCACACACAGACACACACAGACACAGACACACACACACACACACACACACACACACACACACACACACACACACACACACACACACACACACACACACACACACACACACACACAGACACACACACACACACACACACACACACACACACACACACACACACACACACACACACACACACACACACACACACACACACACACACACGAACGCACGCACGCACGCACGCACACACAGCAACTGACTAAATAATGTCGTCCAAATCACGGGCCTAATAGCGCAGTGTATTAGAAACTGCATATTGCATTTTCCTGCAGTTGACGTGCGTCCTTCCTTCATATGGTCACTTACGTTCTGAGGTGATTTCGAACAAAAAAGGATTAATTTAGAGAAATAACACCACCCGAGTTTGCCATTTGTTTTTTGTTTCAACTCCTCTGGCCTTGAAGTCGACGTTCCAGGCCTGGGTGCGACGGTGGGCGAGGAAGCGGCGCCTCACGCCGTAGTGGAGGAGGACGCTAACGAGCGAGGTCAGCAGCGTCGCGTAGCCCGCGACCGCCGTCTGCGTCCGGTCCTGCAGCTGGCCTTGCCGCTGCGCGTCCACCCATCTCAGAGTGCACACGTTGAAGCCCCCCGCCGCCGCCATCCCCTGCCAATTCTGGTGGCCACTTGCGCGCAGAGACTACGGGCACGCACGCACGCACGCGCGTCGTCAAACCAACAAATCGACCCTTTCAGTTTACCGCAATTCCTCCAATAGTGCGCCCGAGACACTGTACTTTCAACCGTTCGTTGCCACAACACTATTGGAGGGGAGCACTATTGAAGCGTTTACGGTATTGGCCCACCATACTAACACCCCCTACGGCTCGAATGAAACAATGAGCGCTCAATGGGCTAACTGCAGGGTTTAGGATAAGAATAAAATGAAGTACCGTATTGATACTTATAAAAAACCATACCAACTCAGGCTAGCTATGTAGGTAATCAGTATGTGACGCTACGCTTTGGATATTCCGCTTGCCCGACTCTAGTTCGGAGAGGCGTGAGAGCCAATTTGAAAGTAGTCTCCGTGATTTCTTGTGGGAACGAATCAACTCTGCGCTGCACAGACAACACAGGAGGTACCTATGTACACTGCCGCTAGATTCACACTCCCGATGTGTTGTGTAGTGTGCCTACAGTTGTTAAGGATCTTATCGGCTGTTTTCATTTTATACTGGTTGCACATCGTTCATAGTGGCGAAACACTTTTTGCGCGGAAAGCAAACTCTTTATGACTCGTGCGAGACGATCGATCTAAGAACGCATATCACTCTGTTTCTATCATTCAAGCTCTACACTTCTGGGTGGCGCGGTTGGAGTCAGTCGGACGGTGCCGCTACTCTCGGGCCCGTCGTACGGTGGTGGCGCCAAATTGAATTTTGGAGTCGTGTGCACATTTGCATTCCGATTATTTGTCGATGAATCGACTGGTCCATGCACGAGTCTCCGCACGCAGTTGTGATTGTGACGGCCGCCGACGCAGCCGCAGGGCGCGGCCTGTTGGGAGGCCTTCCTCCGGCGGGTGGTGCAACAAACGCACCAAAATAATGAGAAAGCGATGCACAGCAGCACCGCTGCCAGGAGACCGATTCCAACGTACAATAGGAGACGCACGGTCGCACGCGACAGCGTGAACGTGACTGGAACGGATGAGATGGGACCACGTTGGATTTTCTAAGGACGGACGGACGGACGGACGGACGGACGGACGGACGGACGGACGGACGGACGGACGGACGGACGGACGGACGGACGGACGGACGGACGGACGGACGGACGGACGGTCGGACGGACGGACTCACAGGGCGCGTCTTTGTCCTCCTCAGCAGGCGCGGAACCGCCATCTTCATCCTGACACATTCTATCAGCGTCAGGCCCGCAATCGTGTCCATCGCGGTCACTCACCCCTGTCGCCCGCCGGCCCGTCCGTGGTGAACCCCGGCTCGATGGTGCTGCTGGGCCAAGCAGCCGTCGATGGACTCTGGCTGTTGCTGCAAATCCGGTCCTTCAATAGTTGTCGCGAGATGGTGTCATTCGCTTGTCCGGACGAGTAGGTCCAGCATTCGGTGAAGGTGTCGTAATCGTCGCAGAGAGCCTGCGTTCTCGGCCGATGAAACGCCAGACGGAGAAATGTGAGAGTGACTTGGGGCGCTTGAGGCGGGAGCCAATCCGTCGAGAGTAGCTGCTGAGAAGCGTCCAGCCAAATGAGAGTCACCTGAAGCAGCGCGTTCGAGTGCTTTGAGTGCGAGCGTGTGCGTCGTCGTCAGTCACGGACCCGCGGCACTGCGTACACGTAGAGCATCTCCTCCACCTTGCTCTTGACGCTCAGCAAGTACGCACGCGTCTCGTCCGCGTCGCGCAGACACAGCTCGCGGCGAGTGAGCGCGTAAATCTGCCTCTTGAAGTCGTCGACGCTCCTCGAGTGCACGACTCTCGCGCGGTCCGGCACGATCACGTAGGTGGGCGTGTACGACGACGACAGCCACGCCGGGCCCTGCTTGGAGCATCTTTCGGCGATCGAAGCTAGCAGGTTTTGGACTTTGCGCCTTGTCGTCTGGCTCGAGCTCGAGCAGTTGATCGATGGCATGAGCACTAGTGCCGGTTGTCTATCTGCGAGCAGGTCAATTGTGCATACACTGTACATGCGGGTAGAATGTACTTGAGTACTTGGGGTTTGGCCGAGCATTGGGGGAGAGGTGCAGTAATGGATGGACACTGCTTGAGGTACCGCCCGAGAACTCGCGAGCGTGCAGGGCCTCCCAATCAAAGGTCTACATGGTTTTACATGGTGCGTGGTCTAGGAGGCGTGCGGTGCGAGTGTGACGTAGCCCCACCCACAGGACCGGTACTCCTGAGAGACTTCGACAATACATGTACCTAACCGGGTTTTTGAAGTGGGGGGGGGGGGGGCGTCCGAGACCCGTCTGGGGGGAGTCTGGGGCTACACAGATTTGAAGAAGAAGGCGTCTCAGAATGAAAAACGTACCTAAACAGTGTCTAAATAGGCACTTTTTGGTCAAAAATGCGTTAAAATAGGCTATAAATAGCGTTAATTAGCTGTTGTGGGGTAAAAACACTAAAAAGACAAAAAGTACACTACTTTTTATAATTGTAGACAAGTTGGAGAACTTCATGAAAATTCGGGGATCGGAGAGGGGGGGGGGGTAGGGGCAAACTTCGGACTACCCCCCCCCCCAGTCACATGTATGCATTCGATAAATGATCCAAACAAAATGTTTGATTTTATCAATGGTTGGCAATGCCTCCATAATTATTGCAGGAGAGAACAATTGTTGAAACAATCCAGAACGATTGTCTGTCGATGTTCGTTGAAAGTGCAAGTATCGCTACGTTGGGATCGCGCAGCGCAGCTCTTCTACACTTTTTTTTTATGCGGCGGTACCTACATGAAGACTTTTTCAAAGCTTCCGAACTCAACGCACCATATTGTTGATTTTGCTCGTCATGTCTCGACACGGCCGTTCCAATGAAATTGGCCAATAGTGCAATCGACAGGGCCAATTGAAATGTCATTTCCTCTTTCTTGTGCTCTTTTCTCAACGCCTTTCTCGACTCGGCACACTGATTTCTTCAGGCAAGCAAGTTCATGGGCGCGGCTAGCTTCGCGCAAATGGGTATCGAAGCCTTGCGTTTCCGCAACGCAAACCGATAGGGAGACCGCATAGCAGCCATCCATTGCTTGCTACACAAAACGTCGCTATACACAGTTAGCGCAGTGTCAGCGGGACAGCAGGCACGCTTCTCTTGCGCGTTATCGAAACGGAACGCCGACCGTAAAGCGGCAGACAAGCAAGCATTCTGCGGCGTCGCTGACGCATTGCTTGCGCACGGCACGAGTGAACTGTGAAGTTGGGTGGCAATGCATCTTGGTCGAACCATGTATGTAGTCGTGTCGCGATGCAATGTAAAAATCCTTTTCGCGCATCGCGCAACTTGTCGCAACGTAACTGTGAACGTACATAACAACGTGTCAATCAGGAGAGGCACTGTTGCGGCCCCAGTAATGCACTTGTAGCCCCGGGGGCTCTCGTAGGCTCGAGCTGAAACATGTAGCCGCTAGGAGAGCCATTAGCTATCACAAATTGTGACAACTAGCGCGCAAACTAGCGATAGGTCGTTCGTCGCTTCGCGGCGCGACGCTAGCGGCACGACTCGCTCGCCGCTGCCTCACAAAACTTCACTAAACCGGATTGGTCTCCGAGCTAGTGTCTGCAGTATGCACACCCTTGGTACACTGATGTTAGTGCGTGCGTGCGTGCGAGCGTGCGTGCGTGTGTGCGTGCGTGCGGGCGGGCGTGCGTGCGTGCGCGCGTGCGTGTGTGCGTGCGTGCGGGCGGGCGTGCGTGCGTGCGTCCGTGCGTGCCTGCGTGCGTGCGTGCGTGCCTGGTTGCGTGCGTACGTATGTACGTGTGAACGCGCGTCTCCGCTGGCGCGAAGTTTTTGACAACGAAAAGAACTGTGTTGGCACAGCAGAAATGCCTAAATAAACATGCACGCAAGCACGCACGCAACTTAGCCTACACCTAAGCCTATTGTGGCGGACTGGAACGGATTGCAACGCCACAATTTATTGTTCAATTGGCGGTGAGCACGATAGAAAGCTGGAGTAGACGCGGGCTACAGAGTGAGTGCGGACTGACTGAGAGTACGAGCAGCTTAGCTTAAAAAGCAGTGCAACAACAGGCGATCGCGAAAACAACAGTGATACATCAAAGCGGAAGGTACGAAGGGAAGGAACAATCAGCAGTAGGCGCTATTGACGGGAAGTTGGGGAAGAAAGACAGCCGTATGAAATCACTGTTAGAAATGGGGCTGCGGGTGATTGTACTTTGTAGTCGCTGTTGTAGTCGCTGTTTGAAAAGGGTGCGGGTGATTCTGCTTTGTAGTTGCTGTTGTAGTCGGGTCGGTGTAGTTGGTTGTAGTAGTTGCGGTACTGTAGTAGTGGCATTACACTATGCTCAGGTGTGATCAAGGTCTAAGAATTTTCAATAAAAGTCTTGGCAAGTAGGGTACGAATTGTTCGGGGCCGCCGGTGCGGTTTATCTGGCCCTCGCAACGTTGCGCGCCCTGCTCCCCGCGTTTAGACATTGCAAAATTTGCTGGCACATGGCGCTTATTCAGTTTAGGTGTGCAAAAAATAAGTAGGTGTGCAACAAAAAAATAGGTGTGCAACCACTTTAGGTGTGTAACAAATTTATTTAGAGCCACACACACACTTTAGGTGTGTTAGAGGCTCAGGCTCGACCTTGGCTTTGCTTAGGCTTTGCTCAGGCTGCAGCAACTCGTTCAGTAGCTGCTCACTGGCTTGTGTGCATTGGTGCACCCATACCTGCGTGCGTGCGTGCGTGCCAGCATGTGTGCGTGGATAAATGCGTCCCAGCGTGCGAGAGTGCGTGCGTGCATGCATAAGCCTAGCCTAAGCCTAAGCAAAAGCCTAAGCATAAGCGAAAGCCTAAGCCTAAGCGAAAGCCTAAGTGAAAGCCTAAGCAAAAGCTTAAGTCTAAGTGAAAGCATTAGCCTAAGCAGAAGCCTAAGCGTATCCTAATTCTGGGTATGAGCCTAGCCTACGCCTAGACAGCCTAAGCCAAGCCTAAGCAAAGCCTATTTCTCAAGTGTGTGCAGCTCCAAATATTTTTTTTGTTACACACCTAAAGTGGTTGCACACCTATTTTTTTGGTGCACACCTAATTTTTTTTTGCACACCTAAACTGGACTAGCGCCGCCTGCACCCTGCCTCTCCCAACTGGATATAGGCGTAGACCATTCCACGCGCTCCTCGCTCCGCGCTCGTGCGCTCACGCACTCCACTGCCAGCGAGGATCGAACCTGGGATGTTCGGTTTTGCAATTTGGTGCTCTATCCACTGAGCTATTGCAGCTTCAAACCACAAACTGTAATACTTTGTTTTGAAGTGACATTATTCACCATACGGTTTCTCATTTTTCACGTCCCAAGCTGGGGTCTGGATGGCCCTTCGGCATCTAAGCCTCAGCATATGTGGCCTAAGCCTCAAAAATCTGGCCTAAGCCTTGAAAATCTGGCCTAAGCCATAGCATATCTGGCCTAAGCCTCAGCATTTCTGGCCTAAGCCATAGCATATCTGGCCTAAGCCTCAGCATATCTGGCCTAAGTCTCGCATGTGTGGCCTAAGCCTCGAAAACCTGGCCTGAGCCTCGCATATCTGGCCTAAGTCTCGAAAAAGCCTAATTTTGTGAAGAAATATTTTGGTGTGATTGTTCAGAGCGCAGGAGCGCACGAGCGCAGAGTGCGGAGCCGCAGAGCGCGGAGCGCGCGTTTTGTCCCACGCCCCCCTGTTGGGGAATATACAGTATGGGGCGGGGGGGGGGGCGGGAGAGGCGTGGGAAAATTACCGATATATAGAAACGCGAAGAGCAGGGTATGCAATGTTGGGAGGATCTAGGTAAAAAGCCGCACCAGCCGAGACCAACAATCCGTACCCGACTTACCTAAACTTGTATCAAAAATTGTTCAAGACAGGAATTATACCAAGCCGTCCTTTGTTGGCGCGAGCGGAGCGTCTCGGCAGCTCTTCGACGGGGTCGGCTTCTCTGCGGCGCTCCATGTCGTCGTTGTACTCGGCCATGGTTTCTGCGTCCGGCCGTCGGTACCTCTTCAGTTTTCTGTCGTGCCAAATTTGGCCGTCGCTCAGCAGAAACTTGTAGTAGCTGACGATCTTCTCGACGGTCTTTGGTTTCGAGTAGGGCGCGGTGCCTTTGGGCGCGTGCGGGAGTTTGGTGAGCACGCGGTCGCCCACTTTATACTTTCCAACTTGTCGTCTTGGCACCGCTGGCCGCTCGTCGTTCGTGTCGCTGTCGTCTTTGTCGCCAGCTTCTTTGTCGCCAGATGGTTGTTCCTTGTCGCGCTGTTCTCGCAGCTGGAACGGCAGACGGGCGTGTCCGAGGAAGAGTTCGGCGGGGCTCTTGCTGTCGGCCGCTTGCGGCGTCGCAGTGCGCCAGCAAGCGACGCAGGCCGTTGCGCCACTCCCTCCACTCTTCCGTGAATGTCTGGACGCCATGCTTGATGTAGCGATTAAAACACTCGACGAGGCCATTCTCCTGTGGATTGTATGCGGCCGTCTGGATGTGCTGGATGTCGCGGCTTTGCAGGAAGCTCGCGAACTCGCGGCTCGTAAACTGTGGGCCGTTGTCGGACGTGACGCTATCTGGGTTGCCATACCGCGCGAACACGCCTTTCAACCAGTCGACGATTCTCGCCGTGCTGTTGTAGTGGTCGACAGGATCTCGAGAAACTTGGAGAAGTAGTCGACGAGGCAGACGATGTACTGTCTGTCCATTGTAAAATGGGCCAGTATTGTCGATCGCATATTCTTTGGCCGCCTCAGCTGGCGGTCGTCGTCTCGTTCGGGGCGCGTTTCTTCTCGGCGTCGACTTGTCGCTGCGGCTGCGCTCGTGACAGCTCTTGACCATCGCTTCAGCGTCCTTGTCGAGCCGCGGCCGCCAGTAGGCCGGGGTGGCCGGCGTGCGCTTCCGTCAGCAGCTGACTTCTGCGGCTTGCTGGCACGACGACGCGACCGTCGCTTCTTCTCAGCAATCCCTGCGTCATCTCGAGCTGGTTTTTTAGGCTGTAGTAGGGCCTGAGGTCGCCTTCGACTTTGCTGGCGTTGGGCCAGCGCGACTTCATGTATCTTCTGACCAGCTGGAACGTCTCGTCTTCTTCGGACGCGTTGATCATGTCCTGTCGCACGACGCTGACTTTCAGATTGTCGGTCGTGTCGGCGAGCTCGTCTGGGACTTGGATGCCATGCTTCTTGGCGGTGCTGACCAGATGAGACAGTGCGTGCGTGCGTACGTGCGTGCGTGCGCGCGTGCGTGCATTTGTGTGCGTGCGTGCGTAAGTGCGTGCGTGCGTGCCTAAGCAAAAGCCTAAGCCTAAGCCTAAGCCTAATTAAAGGATAAGCAAAGCCTAAGTTATACGCGATTATTATTTGGTGCGTTTCCGATGCCAAATACTCCGCACTGACAAATTATCTCCCCCAAGTAGGTAAGCAGGGTGGCTGCCCCGCGCAAATGGCTTTAGACAAAACTGGACAGCCAAGACAGCCGAGCCGAGACAGCCATGCGTGACTACTACAGCAGATGTACTGTAGCGATGCATACCGCGTCCTTGTGGAAGCTGAAAGCATACACAACCCGGTTCGAGTAGCCATTCCTAGCCCAGTAGCCAGTAGCCGATCTCCGCCGGGCAACCGCACACAGTGCGTCGTCTACCAAATCCACAAAGTGCGGCTTCAGCAAGCTGATGTGGCTCGTTCGGTTTTGTCACCATTAGTTTTCTAGCACAGTTTCTCTACACTAGCGCGCGCGGCCTTCGGCCGCCATGTATACATTAAGGCATGAAGCAATTGATTTTGCATATAACGTCGACGTGATCACAATGTGCAAGGATATGCGTAGCTTTGTCTTTTGCTTGTGTGGGCGAGTGTTCCTTAGGACAGTTGTCAGCACTTTGTCAACAGAAATTTTTGACGAGTTGGACAGAAGTAGCCAAGACTCTTCATCAGGCTATGGTTGGAAATGGAGCATACGTCTGTCAAAAAAGACCGCTCTTGAGACTGCCAGGGGCCAATTTTTGTTACGTTTTGTACGTACTGCTCAATGTGGGCAAAAGTACGTACTGCTCAATGTGGGCAAAACTTAATTTGATTCGTATTGAATTATTTAAATTTATTTAAAGCATCAATTTAAAGCGACTTTAGTAGAAAGCTCGTTCAACAATCGGAATCGGAACGCTTGAATAGGCTCCAGATGGCGTAAGAGAAGCCTATTCAAGCGATGACTACAAGTTGACGCAGTCGCAGCTTAGTCACGCCGACGTGGGCGACGAGCTATTGAAGCGCGTCTACCGCTTTGTACCGGCGCGGCTCCGACCAGCCGCATTGGCTTCATGCTTGATTTGCGGTTCTTTTTTAGGGCCGCATCTCGTGGAACGACGTGGCCCGGTCAACTTGATTGTCGTCCACAAAAAGCGGCACCCCTACAAAACGCCCGATGGTCGGCAGCGGTGGACCAAAGCCAAGGAGGACTGCGCCCTCCTCTTGCGGCACAGGTCGTTTGCGCCCTTTTATGACATACTCGCTTTACTGGCTAATAGAAAAAGTGAACCAATGTAGAAAAATGTGAACTTTCGTTGTTTAGTTGCGTTGTGAAGCGCTACTCACCGTGCTTTGGGCGCATTATGATGCGATTCTCGGACGCTGCCAGCGCTTTGACTCTAGAGTAACATCGCCTTCACTTGAAATGTCAGTTTGGAATCTAGCAATTGTTGCAATGGGTTTAGTTTAAAATCTCGTTGTTGTTGTTGTGTGAATCTCATTTGCACTAGTAACGGAGCCTCGTTAGAGTAGTCGCGTGATGCTTTCCGTCTGCCACGTTTTGCGCAGAACATGATGGTTGTGAGGAGCAGTCTTCTTCTCTCGAGCACGCCCTGCCTGACGACCGCTGCAGACCAGTGCTCGTTCGTTCCGCGAAGCGTAAAGGCGTGGTAAAGCGTAAAGTCGTTTTGTTTGCCTAAAACTCAGTTAAAGCATTTTATCGTGCTTAAATGTCGTATTTTTGTTCAATGCAAATGTTTCTCGAGAAACGAAGTTAAATCACCCCAATGTGATTTTAGTAAAGTTAAACAAGAGTATTACAGTACGAAAGACCTATAAATACGCACGAGGTGTGTTGGGTGTGTTAGGTGTGTGTTTTATGTAACGCCGCGAGCATGTAGGGCGCGCGTGGGAATACCCTTTCCAGGTGTCACCAGGTGTCACAGTTCCAGGTGTCACCGGAGGCAGACCCTCTTTGGGAGGGGCAGTAGAGAGGTGCGCACCGAAATAATATTCTTCACTCTGACTTGGTCTTGGGCTTAGCTTAGACTTAGTTTAGGCTTAGTTTAGGCTTAGCTTTGGCTTAGCTTAGGTTTAGCTGAAACTTAGCTGAGTTTTAGCTTAGGCTTAGCTTAGGCTTAGCTTAGGCTTAACTTAGGCTTAGCTTAGGCTTAGCTTCGGCTTAGCTTCGGCTTAGCTTAGGCTTAGCTTAGGCTTAGCTTAGGCTTAACTTAGGCTTAGCTTAGGCTTAGCTTGGGCTCAGGCTGGCTCAACAAGCACACGCGGCACGAAAAGCACTGTTTCGCCATCGTCACTGAGTGTGACATCACAACCAGAAGTTACCCTTGTGCCCTTGTGCCTTTTGAGGGCGAATTTCAACAGGGTATTGTACCCTGTTGCAAAAAAATGCTCAGGATGTTCTCAATGGGAGGGCGCCAGCCCTCCCCCCCCAACCACATGCGTATTCTAATGCTGACGGGTGCACTGAACATGGCTAACATGGCAGTAGTCGTACGTCGTCATTCCGCAATCCGCACACGTCATGCATGGCCAGTCGGATTTCAGGTCCTGGTATTTCGAACGCCATTTAGTTGGGCTGGATGACCACATCCCTCACAGATTCCGACGCTGGACAACATTCGGAGAAGCGTCCGCCGTCACCTGCCACCCGCCGACGACATCCATGGTGACTGACGCTGTCCTGCCGCTCTTGATTTATTGCTTGCGGCCCAGCCGTGACGCACCAGCCACCAGTTGTTCAAGAGCGCGAGACGAGAAGAGCGCTGGCCGCCCTGCTCTCAGAGACGAGGCGGAGGTGCGTGTCAACGAGCGCCTCCTGAGGCGCGACTTAGGCTTCGCTGGCTCGCTGACTTAGGCGACTTCGCCGATATCCTGCACGAGCGCCGGCGTGACAACCGAGCAGAGGCGCCAGCAGCAGGCGGCAGGCCACGGCGCTCAACGACGTCGCCCACAGGACGGCTGCGCGGCCGCGCCTGCCCCGTCAAGTGCAGCTGGCAGGCACAAAGAAGCTGCGGCAGCCGAGAAGACGCTGAGAAGGCAGGATGTAGAGTCCGCGGGGGTGTCGGCGCAGTTGCGTTAAAGGAAAAGCGCATGTGCATGCGTGTGTGCATGTGTGCGCGCATGCCTAGGCCTAAGCCTAAGCAAAGGCCTAAGCCTAAGCCTGAGCACTGGCATAAGACAGTCTAAGCAAAGAATATCATTTCGGTGTGCATCTCTCCACTGCCCCTCCCAAAGAGGGTCTGCCTCCGGTGACACGGTAAACTGCAAACGGAAGGAGGAAGGAGGGTAGTCCGGAAGGAGGCGTAACTCTGCATAATTATTTGGGTGCGTTGCACCTTACGTTCTTTCTCTTGTCGCCTTTTAAAAGATATACTTCAATTTCGACTTTGCGCAGTACGCAGTATACAATGCAGTATGCACCACGATTCGTGCATGGATAGTAGTATGTCATTTGGTTCATCGCTATGCGTGACTCGTGCCGACACAACATTCAACACGGACTCATTTTAGCACCAAACAAACTCAACGACAGTGACCAAGCGTACAACCATCATCAAGTGCGCCAAAAGTAAGCTCCACCATATTTCAAGTTAGTGCAGCTAAAAACAATTGTTTCGTCCATTGCGTCCGTGCGTCTGATAATAATTCCCTTAATTTTAGGCTTTGCTTAGGCTTAGTCCAACTTTGCTTAGGCTTAGGCTTATGCTTAGGCTTAGGCTTTGCTTAGGCTTCGCTTAGGCTTTGCTTAGGCTTCGCTTAGGCTTCGCTTAGGCTTAGGCTTCACTTAGGTTTCGAACGCGTGGACGCACGGACGAAACAATTGTGTTTGCTGCTGGCGCTCAGAAATACTGAAATGCTAATGCCTTTTAGAAGGCGACAAGGGAAAGAACGTATGGTGCAACGCACCCAAATAATTACGCAGAGTTACGCCTCCTTCCGGACTACCCTCCTTCCTCCTTCCGTTTGCAGTTTCCCGGTGACACCTGGAATCGTGACACCTGGTGACACCTGGAAAGGGTATTCCCGCGCGCGTTGTTTTAGTAAAGTTTTAGTTGAGCATCGAGAGTCAACGCATTTAAAATATTATGGTGTGCTTCTCTCCGTACAGGGTGTTTCATATATATATTCCACCCCCCCCCCCTACAGCTAGATCCCCTGAACCGATTGGGCTCGAATTTTGCTTACATATACCTCTTTTTTCTGCGAATTTTAATTCCAATTTTCGTTTATTTTCATGCAGTGTATTCTAATTTACGAAATTTTTAAAAATATCGAAATTTTTCGACTATTTTAAAATTTAAAGTTTTTAACACAGATCGACGCGGCTCGTCGAGCTGATCCTGAAAAAGCTAAAATGGTTTGGATTTCATCATGTTTCAATCGAGGAAATTGCGAAAAACTATCATGGCTCAGTCACCTTAATGATGTGCTGGAAAGAGCTGGAGACTGACACGAACTTATTTGATAGGCTCCTTCCCTCCATGTCAAAACAATTATAGGCCATTCGGCAGGCCGATTCGGCCAAGCGGGTAATTGATTGCGCTGTTTTTCCGTTGTTGCCTCCTGTAATGACAGTGTTGTTAAAAATGTTTCAAAAAACTGCTGACAAATAACTGGACCATCAGCTGATAGTTTTTCGCAATTTTCTCGATTGAAACATGATCAAATCCAAACCATTTTAGCATTTTCAGAATCAGCTCGACGAGCCGCGTCGAGCTGTGTTAAAAACTTAATTTCTAAAATAGTCAAAAAATTTCGACATTTTTAAAAATTTCATGAATTAGTAGCCCCTGCGTGAAAATCAACGAAACTTTGTATTCCAATTCGCAGCCAAAGGGGGTATATGTTTGCAAAATTTGAGCCCAATCGGTTCAGGGGAGCTAGCTGTAGGGGGGGGGGGTGGAATATATATATATATATGAAACACCCTGTACAATGGTACAATTGTACAATGGTACAATGGTTTAGCTTTTCCCGCGCAAATCAATAATATTTTGGTGTGGTTGTTCAGAGCGCAAGAGCGCACGAGCGCGGAGCGCGGAGCGCGTGTTTTGTCCTACGCCCCCCGCGTGCCCCCCGCGAGTATTTTTTCCCAGAAGGGCGCACTATGCCTCGCGAGTCCTGCCGGGAAACCTAAGCTCAGTGAACCAGTGAACCAGTGAACCAGTGAACCGAGAGAAACGCACCATAATATTTTAAATGCGTTGACTCTCGTTGCTCAACCGTTAAATACTAAAACAACGCGTCACACGCCACAATTTTTACAATAGGTTAATCTAAGTAAGCCTATAGTTGTATTTTATTTTATTTCTTAGGCTTACGCTTAAGCTTAAGCTTAGGCTTTTGCGTAGGCTTCAGGCTTGTGCGAGCGCGCGCATGTCCACATGCCTGCACACCTAACATGCACGCGCGCATGGGCGTGCACGCACGTGCTCTCTGCAGGCACGCACGCACCCTTGCACGCACGCACGCACGCGCGGCACGCACACAAGCACATGCACGCACGCGCGCAGGCACACACCGCACAGATACACAAGGACACCCACGCCCGCACGCTCACACGCGCGCACGCTCGCACAAGCGCACAAGCGCGCACGCACGTGCACGCGTTCAGGCGCGCACGTATGCGTGCGGGCACGCAGGCATGTGGACATGTGCGCGCTTGCACAAGCCTGAAGCCTAAGCCTAAGCAAAAGCCTAAGCCTAAGGCAATCCTCAAGCACGCACGTGCACGCGCACAGGCACGCGCACACGGGCACGCTCGCACGAACCCGAACCTAAATCCTGAGTCTAAGCCTATTAGCCTAAGCCTATTGTGTGTGATCGCGTTGTTAGTATTTTACGGTTAAGCACTGAGCGTCAACGCATTTAAAATATTATGGTGTGTTTCTCTCGGTTCACTGGTTCACTGGTTCACTGGTTCACTGAGCTTAGGTTTCCCGTCCTGCCTCGCCTCTGCTGCCACGCGGCGGGGCTCGGGGGAGAGCAGGTAGTTGGAAGCAGTCACTTATAATTCAATCGCCCTCCATTGTGCAGGTGACGTACAAGCGACAAGCGCGGATGGATGGATGTCGATTATGGAGCTCCGGTATGAGCTCAACCACCACGTCGGTATTCATGGAAACGGTGCGCTCCTACACGCGCTCAAGATCGTCCTCGCCAGGGACCCGTCCGGCAGCACCATCCTACAGGTTCCCCTCCCCCCTCCCCCCCCCCTTCCGTCGAGCACTAGCAACGGTCTCTTCAGACCTTCTACCCGGTCGGATGCTCCCCTCGCAGTGCTCTACCTGCGCGGGGGGAGGCCAGCTTTTGCCTGTGTCGAAGGAGCCGCTGCGGTTAGGAGCTGACGGTTCCATCGCTTTGGGAGAGGTCAGCGTCGGCATCCGGTGCCCTCACGGTGCTGGTCTCCAAAGACCTCCGCTGGGCGCTGGAGATATGCAAAATTGGGCGAAGAAAGACGAGGTGATGGAGTACCTAAAGGCGACCTACAAGCACGAGTTCGCCGAGGTCGTGGAGCGCGTGCAAACCGGCGACTGCGCTTCGGCGCATTGCCCGCTCAAAAGCAGCTCCGACCTTTACACGGGTGCGCAATGTTAACCTGTTTGCAAACCGCAGTTTCACCAGTATAGGAGGGCCAAACGCGCTCTGTGAAGCTCACCAGCTGCTAAAGGGGCTGGTGTGCTTCACCAACGCCATCCGAGAGAGTCAGCAGAAGTACTTCGGAAATGCGACGTGAGCCAAAATCAGCCCACACGTTTGTGCATATACCTTTAAGGAATTTCAGCTGGGGGCGGGCCGCCCTCTACCACGCTGACGGGGTTCTCATGAAAGGGCTGGCAGCCAGCTGCCTGAGCGACGCCAAGCCTTAGAGTCGATGGGCTTAGTGACGATCGAGCCCTCGACGGGGACCTACCACCAAGTATATCAGTTGTATTTTGTTCCACAGTAAGTTAATGAAAACGCGTAAACGGGTTATTGTAGTGGTTCCGTGCCAAAGCGCCAAAGCAGCTTCTTAAGCCTAAAGCTAACACTGCTAAGCGTAACCCTAGTGTAGGCAAAACCTAAATCTCCTTCAGGTGTAATGGCGACCGTCTGCGGTCGAAGCTGAGCCACCCTGTGTCATGTCGGATGCAAGCGTCATGTTGTTGTTGTTGTTGTTGTTGTTGTTGTTGTTGCTTGTTTCTGTTGCACAAAAGCCCATGCTTGTGCACGACATGTTGATGCATGCTTGCGCATTGATTGGATGCATGCTGCTGCACGCATTGATCCGCATGCAGCAACATTTTGCTATTTTGGTTGCTGCGCTGTTGCTGTGCTATTGCTGCATGCTATAATCTGACATTCCCCATCCATGTTTTCAACAGTCTAGGGTGGCGGTGCAACAGTTTTAGTGCGTGCGCTTTCGTTTCATTTTTATCATCAGGCGCTTCTTCCTCCAACGGCGACCATACCTGTAACTGGGGTGGGGTTTGGGGCTGTTTCCCTCCCCCCCAGGTGCTAGGTTTGACCCTACCCACACCCTCCCCAACCCTCCCCCCCCCCAGGTCTTCCTGAACCCCCACCCACCCCCCCCCCCAGAATTTTCAAAAACTTTCTACTACTTACTTTAATGAAAAATAAATGTGTTTTGTACAGTGTTTTTGAGCAAAAAGTCGACCAAAAAGTACCAATATTGCATTATATACAGTGTATTTTGACTAAAAAGTACCTATTTTCGGGTTTTTACAGTGTATTTTTGACTAAAATTGACCAAAATTGCCTAAATTTTCCTTCCCAGACCCCCCCCCCCCTCCTCCAGATTTCCACCCCCCCCAACCCCCCCAGAAAGTGCTCGAACCCTCGCCCCAAGGTCCAATTCCCGGTTACAGGTATGCCGGCGACTGGCGCTTCTTTGGCTTGGAGTGGATAAGGATAAGGAAGGCTCAGGATAAGGAATAAAGGAAACTAAAAAAAACCCCAATGGACCCGCCTGAGGTTAAAGGACCCGCGTGAGGTCAAGGGACCCGCCAAAAGTATA
The DNA here is from genome assembly GCA_030248085.1 of Paralinhomoeus sp. GSCO2_6. Taxonomy (NCBI): domain Eukaryota; kingdom Metazoa; phylum Nematoda; class Chromadorea; order Monhysterida; family Linhomoeidae; genus Paralinhomoeus; species Paralinhomoeus sp. GSCO2_6. Next base: position 7,887 of record JASAMY010000044.1, on the reverse strand, counting down.
GGGACCCGAGAAATACATTAGCGCCCACCTTTAATTTTAATTTTAAGTTTACATCTTTATCTTTTGTGTGGGTTAATGTTTAAGTAGGTAACAACTAGGTAGTTTGAGCTGGTCACTGCTGACGAGGCCCTGCCAGCTCAGGCGTCCAGTGATAAGGGCCGAAACACCTAATTTTACTTTTATTTAATTTTACTCTTTTGTTTATTTTACAATTTATGCAATTTTGTTCTGTCTCTGTTCACTGGCGGATCCAGGGGTGGGGGAAAGGGGGAATTCCCCCTCCCGAAATCGGAACTCTAGGGGGGAAAAGGGGGAAAGGGATAGGCGGTGGGAGAAGAAACGCGCCTAGTTTTCGGTATAAAATTGCTTGTAGGTGGTCGAAAACAGCAAAATTTTTGCCTGCGGCGCCGTTTATATTCGTTAATCATCGAAAATGGACCAATTAGGTGTCCAAACCACTGCCAAAATGGCCCAACATCCAAAAAGTTCAACAGGGTCCTCCCTTCTGCAAAATTCCTCCCCCCTCCGAAATTTTTTCTGGATCCACCAGTGTCTCTGTTCTGTGTCTTTTGTCTTGAGACGTTCAGGCGCAAGGAGAACGGTGCAGACTACAATCAGCCGACTGCTATTATCATCGACGAACTACGATCAAATCGATTTCACGCGGCTTTGATTTATTTTATTATTGATCTATTCATTTTATTTAATTATTGTATCCATACATGTAGCCGGGTTTTTTAAAGAGGGGGGAGGGTCGGAGACCATTCTGGGGGGGGGTAAGCAGATTTGAAGAGGGAGGGGGGTGTCAGAGGGTAAAAAAGTGTACCTAAATAGTGTCTAAATAGGCACTTTTTGGTCAAAAATAGGTTAAAATATAAGCTATAAATAGCGTTATTTAGCTGTTTTAGGGTCAAAAAACACTAAAAAAGGCGAAAAATACACTACTTTTTACAGTTGTAGACAAGTTGGAAAACTTTTGAAAAATTCTGGGGGGGGGGGTGGGGGGGGGGTAACTTTTAACCTGGGGTGGTAAACCCCAACCCCCCCCCCCCCAGTTACATGTATGTATGTATGTATTTGCATATTATTCGCATTGTTCTAATATGGACATCGGAGCTGGCCAAATTGTAAAATCGGGTCTATTCCACATCTAGACGTAACTTTTTCCGTTACAGCGAACCTCTGCGATGAACCGTTGAAGCGCCTATAGCTAACAAACTTTTTCCCCCAAATTGCCAAAATTTTAATTGCTAATATCTCATTATATGGTGCAAACTTTCAGCATCGCGCAAGCGTTCTAGACTCCCCTTGTAAAACTGTTCATGATATTCAAAAAAGATTACTAGAGTCTTGGTGGAAACTGGCCAAGAAAACGACCATGTCCAAAAAAAACGGATGAAGTCGACAATATCTCGAGATCGGTCAGACACAAAGACAAATGCTTTGACACGCGAAATTGCCATCATGGGCCGCCTGCACATGCCAAGTTTCATCCCCATTGATTGTGGCGTTAGCGAGTGGCAGTCCAAAAAGTGAGTGCAGAACATGAAAAAAGATCACTTTTTCGGAAGATTTTCTGGAGTTTACCATTAACGCGCGAGAATACGAAAACGCGCATGGCTCTTTCGATTCCCTAGAAGAATACGCTTCTAGGGAAATTTACGCCATAACGCGCCGAAATCCGTTCAGGCAATCAAAAGCTAGAGGCGATCGAAGTTTGAGAAATCCGCACTGAGAAAGTGGTCACATATTAGGGGTCAGATGCTGACGCGCTGACCCTAATAAATAGCGTTATTTAGCTCTTTTAGGGTAAAAAACACTGAAAAAGACGAAAAACGCTACTTTTTACAGTTGTAGACAAGTTGGAAAACTTTCGAAAAATTCTGGGGGTAGGGTTGGGGGGGGGGGGGGGGGCAGCGGAGGGGTAACTTTTGACCGGGGGGGGGGCAACCCCCCAGTTACATGTATGGGCAACAGTAGAAAGGGGGCCGCCACTTACTCACTAAGCCTAAGCAAAAGCCTAAACCTAAAATTCAAAGTGGCTGTCCCCTTTCCACATAAGCTGCCAATGGCGCTGGGCTCATAGGTAGCCTTTGCTGAGGTCAATCGTGCGTGGCGAGCAGAAGCACAGCATCGATCAGAATTCGGTTTCGGACGTCTGCGTGCCTTCTGTTTCTGTAGCTCGCGGCCTTGCAGCGATCGCAGCGCAGCGACGACAGGTAGATCGTTTGAGCACGTCCTTCACTGCTGCCCGGGTCGCGGCCGAAGTCGCCATCAGCACGTAGGGGTTCACGCAGGTGAACAGCGCTTGCGCCAACTCCACTCTGCGAAAACGCTCGCAACACTCCTACTACTGTACTACTTGGTATTGGTTATTGATGACGTGCAGATCTAGGTCCGTATGTACCTCTACATACGTAGGGTGTACAATTGCGAGCACTTGCAGTGTTTGCGCCCCTAATATCCAGTGGGGACTCCGCGAGGTGGTGGCCATGAGGACGCCCCAACTGCAGACTGTGAGGAGCGCGAGCGAGGCGACAATGACGGCCCCGCAAGCGGCCAGCTTCAGTTCCGCACTCGAGACGGCTGATGACGTCATTGGCTGCCGCTTCCGACGCCACACGAGCGCCGCGACCCCGGAGGCGTACCAGAGACAGCACAACGCCACCAACACCGACGTCATGAGAATCAAGACGTAGTAGAGCCGCTCCTGAACCAAGAGCCAGTGGGAGCTTTTGCGCAACGCACTTGCATGTTCCTACTGTATACATTCCGTCTGCGTCGTTGTGTCTTGACTTGTACCATTCGTTATTTGAGAGAGCGCGAGAGTCTCATGCAAGTATGGTGTAGTGGTTAGCACATCGGACTGGACACCGTGAAACGTGGCCGGATCGCGAACTACGGTAACTATTTACGGTAGGGAAATCAGTGCAGAGTGACCATTTCGGCGACGTCAGGACGACACAGGTGTGTCGTGTTGTCGTAGGTGACAGAGTTGACGCTCAAGACGTTGAGACTCGCAAGCGCTGAGCCCACCAGACAGCAGAGGATGCCAATCCAAGTTGTTCTTGCAGTCATGGACTAAACGTGGCTGAATCCCCGCGATTCGGGACGCATCACGCAGGCACGCACGTTTGTGGGAAACAGTACTGCAACGGCTCTGTTGAGCGCCGTCAAGGTGACGCCGGACGACTGGGACATCGACAGGAAGATTCCAACCCCGCTGGCGCATCTCCACCAAGTCAGCGAGTGCGGGCACGACCTGTCGTCGCCGTCGTCCCGCCTCTGCAGGACGGCCACGACATAGAAGGCGCGCCAGACGATCTGCAGGCAGTCGGCGATGCCGACCAACGCGCAGACGCGAAAGAAGCCGCTGTTGAAGGGCGTGTGATGGCGACGCGACAGCACGGCGTATAGAACGAGCGCGTAGACGACCAGAGAGGGCAGGTACACGGCCACGCTCAGCGCGACCTGCGTGTATCGCAAGACCGACTCCATTCTGTCCGTTCTTCCGCGCTCTTGAACGACTTGTTGGTCTCTTGAAGTACAGAAACACTGCAAAGTGCCGGAATAAAGGTACCAAATGTAGGTAGTCGATTTCGCGACTTTGCCGTCTAGACAGTAGAAGCGAACTGTTTGCCCAGACAGCCGACATGTGCAACATGTGCCCAGACAGCCGACATGTGCAACAGTACAGCACAGCGTACAAATCGGACATACCGAACTTGAAGAATCTATCTGGTACATCCCTTAAAATAATCAAAAAATAAGCGAAAATAGTCGGCAAATACTCCATTCCTTAAGAGTCTTGATCAAATGGAAGCTACAAACTCCGCCAACGATGAGAGAATGGCCCTAACCGAGCAGGTACAGTTTAGTACCCTCTTAGATTCGTACAAACGGGTTCATACCCCACCTTCTCACAGTAATGTGGTTCAAACCCGCTAAATCTGCACATAAATAGAATAATTAAAGGCTGGTTGCTTCTGAAGAGCCCCGCCAGTCTGAGCGTTAAGCATAGGGGCGAAACGCTCAATTACTACACTAAAATAAATCAAATAAAAAACGCTAATGTTAGGTAAGTACACATATTTGTCCATTAAATCTCTACCGTATGCGCTTCAATGAGTCGCATTTAAAAGCCAACAACACTGACGCACGAGTGTGTTCTCTTGAATTAGTTTTGGGTTACGGATAAGTGGGCCGTACATTTCCGCAGCTGTGACGATATTAACAAAGTCTGGCCCTGGTTGGCGTGAGGTGAAAGGGTGATTTCTTCAGGCTCAAAGTGAACGGGAGGGGAACGACGCGTTTTGGAGAGAGGCCATGGGCGGATCTAGAGGGGCAATGGGGACGATATGCCCCCTGCACGGGCGGACAGTCAGTATTTTGAACAGAACGGTTCTGTGAACGCAGTCGTGCCTTGCGAAGGGAAGGGTGGGATGGGGGTGTGGGGAAGGGGGCGAAGCAGTCACACCTGTTTCACTCGGATGGACTAGTGGTAGAGAATCGGCCTCTGGCGTGCATCGTTCTTTGGTTCGATTATTGATGGATCCACTAACGAACATTTCTCTATCAACGGATTTTCGGTCGCTGCCCTAGATTGCAGATGTAGCCTTCTTTCAACTGTCTGGTTATTAGAGTGGCTCTATAAAGGAAGGCGTCATGGGCATTGGTACGCTATGTCCTCTGTGTGCAACCTTCCTGCATTGTACTACTGTATTACAGTACTGCACTAGACCACTCCTTTACTGTGCATATGTACATACGCCTACGATCCAGTAGCCATGCCACGTCAGGTCAGAGTAGCGCCTAATTTTAATAAAAAATGTTATTCTTTTTACAATTTTTTGTTCTGTGTCTTTTGTCTTGAGAACGTTTAGGCGCAGTGAGAACGGTGCAGACTACTATACTATGTACCAGCCGACGTACTACGATCAAATCGATTTCACGCGGCTTTTCATTATATTTTCTATTATCTATCTATTCTTTTATATGTTGTTATATACGTGTGAATGTATTCGCACATTATTCGCATCGTTCTAATAATACAGCGAGTGTCTCACTCACTGTATGTGTTGGTTTGCGTTTAGCCCACTCCGCAATCTACGCAACCACGCGGCTCGTAGTGGCAGAGGCAGAGTGGCACTGTCAAACCGCTGATTGATTGAACGGCGGTTTTACACTCTCACTCACTCAGTGGACTTGTCCAATCAATCAATAGACTACACTGTACAGTTTCAAACACGACTCGATTGGCGATTCTATCAGTTTCGTGCTCATTGTTCTCTCTTCTTCGCAGTCGCCACGACTGCCGACTTTCTGTGTTTGGACTTGTTCTTGCTGTGGTTGGGCAGGACGTTGCCCTTGAACAGCTCGTCAAAGTAGTCCGTCCTGACGATCGGGGCGGATTCGTCCGCTTTGGCGGCGTCGGTGGCGCATTGCTCGATTGGCGTCGTCGCCCCCGACAAGTGGGCACGCTTCTGAAGCGGCCAAAGGCAAGGTGTCACACGACGCACACGCACGCACGAACGCACGCACGCACAGGCTCGCACATATACACACGCACCGCCTCGTCCTTGCCAGCGGTCGGCTCGAGCGTCTGCTTTGTCGGCGTCGTCGCCTTGGTCGCGCCGCTGGTCTTGGTAGCGCTGGCGCCGTTGGCGGAGTTCTTGCGGCCGTGTCGGTAGCGCTTCTTGACGTGCGGACGCGTGACCTCGCTGAGAATGTCGTTGAGGTAGGCGCTGCCCAGGCCGTGCTGCTGCTGCTGCTGCTGCTGCTGACTGGGCGGTGTCTTGCGGCTCGCGGGCGAGCCGCCCTCGACTGCGACGCCGGCCGTCGCGGCGGCGTCGTCGACGGGCGAGCAACTCGACTGCGTGTCCGAACGGTCCACGCCTGCCGCAGCAGCGCAGCGCTCGTCCGAACGACTCGCGACGACCAAACTCAAGGGCTCCTCTGCTGAACATACACACACACACACAAGAGCAATAGCGAGTTGGCCAACATGAAAATGTTCTTTGCTACCGTTAGCTGGAAGAGAGGAGGGCGCTGTATCGGCAGCGGACTGGGAGAGAGCAGGGCCCAAGTGACAGGGCAAAGTCTGAACGCAGTTCGCCGTAGCCGTTCATTTTGTTTTGTTCTGACGATGAAACCACAATGACCGCTGCCACGCACTTTGAATGGAGATCTCATTTGCAGGTATCCATTCGACCCTGGCAGTCCAACTGGTGGGTCTCCTAGAGCCGTTGTCGCACTACTGCTGGACAGAAGGCGATGACACTGAATCAAAATGTTACTACTTATATTTGGAAGAACGAAGACATTGAGTGCACCAGCATGCCAATTGGCTCCTAACATACAAATACGTACGTACAACCTTACCGTTTTGTTTACTATTCACATTGAATCGAGCAGTCCCAACTACCCACCGCGCCATTTGGCTGAGTCTGGGGTGTGGGGAACAGTAGTGATGATGGTGGGACGGTGGCCGGTTGCGCGGCGGCGACCGCAGCGGCCGTGAGGAGGTGAAAGGCGAGGTGGCCGCTGTAAGCCGCGCTCGTCGCGAACTCCAAGCCGCAGTACAGGCAGTTCACTGGGGTCGGCGGCGCCGGTGCCGTCGCTGCCGTCGCGGCGACATTCTCCGTGGGACCGTCTGTCAGAAGGTGCGGTTGTTGCGGCCGCAGTGGACTGACAATCGGCTGCGCCCTTGGCCGAGAGATACAGTTCGTCGGGAAAGTGGCCGACGGCGTGGCGCAGCATGTCGGACTCGGTCGCAAAGGTCAGCTTGCACTTCCGACAGCCGCCGACGGCTGTTGAAGGAGCCGGCGTCGACTTCATGTCCTCCGACAGATTTTCCGACGACGAGTCGGCCTCGTGCATCGACCAATTCGGCCTTGCGACGCTTGAGGCTGTCGATGAGACGGTGGAGCTTGCGCTTCGCCATTTGCTTAGTTGCTGCAGGCTGCTGCTGATCGAGAGTTGAGGACGACGAGCGCGCAAAGGGCAGCAAGCAGCCGCAGCAGCGGGGGCCAGAGACAACGCCACAGGAAGTGCGCTGTGCACGCTGCCGCCGTCGCGTTGCTGACGGCAGCCGCCGGCGGCGAAACCGTCCTCACTCTCGGCTCGTCGACGCGGCTGCGTGCGTGCGCCGCTCGCTCGCCTCGCCGGCGCGCCGCTTGTGCGTTTCGGAACGTTGGCGACGACGGCGGCGGGCACAGCGCCGACGACGCCGCGGCGTCGTCGCGAGCGCTTCCGTCGCGGCGCCGGCGGGCATCCCCTCTCCCGGTCTCCTCCCCCCTTCCTTCGCCTCCCAGCGACGACGACGAGCGCGTCGCGACACGCACCGTGGGCGCGACGGCCAATCAAAGCGCCGCCGCGGGGCGCTGGCCGGCCAATGGCCCCCGCCTCCTACAATTCTGATCGGCGGTGGCTGCGCCAGCCCCGGGGGCAAGGGCCTTGGGCCAAAGCGGACGCCTCCAGCCGACACTCGAGTAGCTTTTCCCCCAGCCCCCCCCCCACCATCCTATTTCTGCATCGAGATCGCTGCGCAAAAGGGGAAGAGTGCTCTTCGCTAAATGTCTATTTGGATTCTAACCCTAGGAAGCGGCACCAACGCGCGCCGCGAATTGCCGGGACCAAAACTGGATTTCTATGTACCCCGATGCTTGGTTATGGCACGAACGCAACAGCACAGTAAAACTCTACGCAGCAAATGTCCATCGCCGTCCACGGCAACCTCTAAATCACTTTGTTCACTTCAGTAGCTGATGCTCAAAAAGCAAGCGAGATGGACATTGCCATTGCCACCGTAGACATTAGTAAGCGGGAGCGGGAATCCTATCTGGTGGGTGGGAGGGAGGAGGGCGCATCGAGTTCTCAGTGGTGGTG
>JASAMY010003662.1:0-32798 GCA_030248085.1 Paralinhomoeus sp. GSCO2_6 | reverse complement strand
AATGGTTAAAAAAGGAGGCAATATGAGGTCCCCTGTGTATCCTGAGTCTATTTTTCTTTTAGTGAAAGTGATCCATCAGCGCGTGGACGAAATACGCAAAGAGCTGAAAGACAACTTCAATCTGAGTTCTGCTGGAGAGAGAGAGTTGAAAACCGGAATTCTCAAGGAGTTTCGAGAGATTAAATCGTGGCCTCTGTGCACTCTGCACGTGGGACGTTTCAAATCGAATTCCACTCCAAACTCCTCGCCCACGAATCTCGGAGGCGCGGCGGTTGCGGTCTACGACGATTTAGTGCACTTCATCGGTGGAATGTGCGTATCAGGTTCGAATTTTTTTGTTTACTTGTCGATTATATTCGGCTGTCGTCATGCATGGGAACTTGCGAACAAAGTCTATACGTGTATTTGAGGGCGGTTGGTGGTGGTACTGTAGAGGGGAAACTTATGGGGGCCAATTAGAAAGTCTTCGGTACCTTTTAGACGTCGACGAATATATTCTGGAGCGTGTGGACCGAAAAGTTCTACGAAACGGAGCGCACATGAAAACCGATCATAACTCCTGCGATTCACGAGGGATCCGTGAGGGGGCAGGGGCGTAGGTACCCAACTTGACCAGTGACAGGATTTGTCAGTCTGTGGGGGGGGGGGGGTCAGGCAGGAAACTGTCAGGAAAGTGACGTGTTGAGGATAGACATTTAGTTGTGGGGGGGGGGGAGGGGTAGCAGGTTTTGACGTGCGCTCCTCCGCAGTCAGTGTCACGGACGCGTCGCGAATCTTCGCGTGCCCTTCGCGCGCGGCGCTCAACACTTCGACCGGAGAATGGGTCGACTCGAACGTTCCGGACATGCGAACGGGTCGCTACGACGCCGCCGCCGCCGTCTTCAAGAACCGCATCGTCGTCTGTGGCGGAGTCAGTCTGGAGGGTGCGCGACCACAGTTCCCTGCCGTCCATGTGCAACATTAGTCAGAAGGCTCTTCTTGCCCCGTGGGCACTAATTGGAGGAGGGAGGGGTGCACTGTTCTTTCAATCTCTCTGTAACCGGGGGCACCATTGGAGGTGTGTGGGGTCCACTATTAGAGAGGGGGCAGGGAGGATTTACGGCATGCAACAGCCTACGCGTATCTGTGAAACCCGCTTAAAGTGGGTGCCGGGCCGGACCAGTGAGTAACTTCCAGGAATACGTAGAACCGGTGCAGCTAGAGTGAGACGTGAAAAGCAATCCCAACCTCCTTTTCTCGCTGCAGGACGAAATCGCACCGTTCTACGAAGCTGCGAGTCTTGGGACCCTCGACTGGGAGGTCCATGGGAGGCGCTGGCGCCGATGGCGGCCGGCCGGCGGGGGCACTGTCTCGTCCAGTGGGCGGGCAGGCTGCTGGCCGTCGGGGGCCACAAGCCCGCAGCCATTGCTGTCGAGAGCTACGACGTCGAGCTAGGCGTCTGGCGGTCCTTTGACGAGCACTCGCTAGCCGGCGCGAAGTTCGACGACGCAACTTGCCTGCCCGTCTGGTGACGCAAACGGATGATGCGCACATACATGCAAGTGAAAAAAAGGGATGTGGACAAGTTGTTAATGTGCACAAGTTGTGAATGGGAAGGCTGTCGTGATGTGGACGGGACAGCAGCTTTCTGTCATGTAAGAGCGCCAGTTACGGTACTTTGTCACCAATTGGTCTGCAAATGAACGCTTTTGATTTTGGGCGAGCACAAGGAGGGCGAAGAATTTAAACCCGAGGCGCCCCGCGGCCTAGGCTTACCTATACATACCTAGGTCTACACATTGTCTTAGGTCGGCACATGCGCGCACAAACAGACAAACTTTCATGTTTAGTGCCTAATAAAGGTCTTGAACGCCTGGTCACATACTGAACACCTCGACACAATCGACAAGCTATCTGACAGTCAGTACCTAAGCCTGCTTCAAACAATTGTACAGTGTACAATCTAAATTTAGTTCGGCTACTGAGGTCGCAACAACAGCTGGGTACGGGTTGTTAGTAGAAACAGGTGCGGCATCGCCGTTTACCCACCAGAAGACCCTACTGATCTCCGTGTTTAGACATTGGCACGCATGCTGGTACGCATTGCAAAATGCATTGCATGCATGCATCGAATGGCTATTGTCGTTTCCTTAGGTTTCTGTGAAGAGTGTGAAGAGTACGTTTTCATTAAGAAATGGAAAAGCTTCTTTCTTGTACTGTGCTGGAAATGGTCACTGCGAACCTGTCTTTGCGAGAAATCGCCATCTTGAGAGAAACGTGCGAATTATTCGCCTTTCGCGTCTTTCCCGTCAACCAGTGTTGGCTGGTAGACGCGGGTGAAATGACCATCCTTGTGGATCACAACGAGCGACTGGTAGGCGTAAGTGAGCACAGATGACGCTAATATTGATTGCGGCTTGTAGAAGGTCACATTCAAAACGATAGCAGAAGTTCAAAGTGACTGCATTTATTCGCATCGCACTGTGAGTGCGAAGGATGGTACAAGTTCTGTGGATTTGGAGTCACTTGAACGGTTCCTGCGCAACTGTCGTCTACAAATTTCCTCCGACCCAGGGGCAATGACGACGCGACTGAAGTCCCTTGCACTTGACGTTAGACAATTTTTCAATTAACTGAGCTGAGGTGTGCTTGGTGAATTCGGTTCAAGTTGAAATTTAGTGGAGCTGGCCGGACAGGGAATGCCTGCTCTCCAGCAGTCGACTGGACGCCATATCTTCTTTTCTGTGTGACGTCCTGACGAGGTTGTTCCACTGCTTGGCGCTTGCACAGCTCTAAACACCATTTAAACGCTTTTTTGCCACTCAGCAGCTTTATTTTGTGCAAGAAATAGATTTTTTGACTAAAAAACCAACGTTAAAAAAATACATTGTGCAACCCTGCTGGCATGGCAATGCAAGAGACAATGCAAGAAGAAAATCGCAAAGTTCAGTCAGCTCGCGTTCCCTACTTCCCACCCATACTGGGCAGGCACCAAACGGGTTTCTTTCTATCGCTACTCCAGTTATGGTCATTCGATGTTCAGTGCAGGGCTACGTTATCTCCGGCTGATGGTGGACAGTGTCGACCTTCCCACTGCTGTGGTGACTCTGCTGTGGGCAGGACTACCAAGTGTCACCTGTCTCGAGCTCGACTTCAATGTCAATGACGTTGACAGCTCGACATTGCCTGCCGACTCGGACTGGCAGAGTCTGGTACACCTCCTGCACACCACTCCGTATCTCCACCAGGCAATCGAGTCTGACGAGCTCGCAGGCCGGCTGCAGTGCATCAGTCTCGTCAGCTGGGATGCATGCGGTGACGAACGACGCTTTGGCCCTGGTCGTCTGGCAGCATTGACCGATCTGAGCATAAGTCTGCAAGAGATGGCAGCAGGCAGCATCAGTCTCCCCATGCTGGCCATTTCTTGAAATTTTGCCCACTTCAATTAGACTATGTAAATCTGGTCCAACCTGTTACCATCTCTAAGGCTGGACATGGAGCTGTCACTACCCGAGGGCTCTCAGCCGCCTCGCTTCTCATTTCTCGCGAACTTCCCTCTGGCCGCCCCAAACCTCCGCCATTTGCGAATTCACAGCGTGTACATTTGGTCCGATCGTACCGGCTTCGTCTTCTCCTACCGCGACTTCGTCAGTGCTGCCGTTCAACTGCGAACTCTGGCGGTTGTCGAGCTGCACGCAGGCCCAGTTGGCGCCATCGAACACGCCGAATGGCCCGCGACGCGTGCGTCTCTGACGATCTTGAGGACGCGCAACTGTCACGACGCCACTAAACCATCAGATGGAATCACTGGCAGCAATGTGAGACTCGTGGACGAGACAAGCGAACTGCCATGGTCGCTGGCTGGGCATGGGTGTTGTGGCGCTGTGGCTGCACACCAACTGTAGACACAAGGAACAAGGAAGGGGTAGTCAAGATCTAAAAGTCGTGTGACGTCTTGGCAGTGACAATGACAATGGCAGTGACAATGCTGTGTTCACTTTCTCTGTTGGGGAAATTTAGCTTGTCACGTGTTTCGAAATTTGCAAGTGTGGTGTGTATGGTATGGTTATGTGTATATGGACAGATGGATATTATGTGTTACAGACATTATGCGATTCAACCTGGCGTATGGTACTGCTCACTGAGTTAAATACTAATAAGCGAAGATAAATAAGCTTAATACAATAGGTACATAAAACTCAGGAATGATTTGCAGATCTACATCTATAAAGGAGACTACGGTATGTGACACTGTACAAAAGAAGAATGCGACAATGTGTTGTTAAAAAAAACAGTTTCTATGCACTCCCACTGCAGCGGATCAAACTTTGAACAAACCATGTATATCTGAACTAAATGCAGCAACACAATACAAATTCAGCATTTGTTGACCCGGCCATAACAAAACAGCAATGCATACACACTCTTTCATATTTCTGACAATACATCATTGTCCATTGTCATGGACAGGGCACTATCAATATTACTGCATAAACATGCTCATACGTCTTTGTTCAAGCCATTTCGCCTACATTTTCCTGAGATGGCAGCGATTATTCATTTTCTGACCACAATTGATGACCTTTTTTGCTGGGTGGTCTGGTGCTGCTACTGCGTTTCTCATTAGAAGATCGCCATTAGCGTCATTTGTCAGAGGATAGCAGCGCTTCTGCTCTGCTTGGATAGTGCAGTACGTCCAGTTTTGTGTTGTCAAATCCCCCATTTGTCTGCGTTGCCATGAGTGGCCAACTTCCTCGTGTCACACGTGAGCAGGAGCAGCTTGCTGCAGGAGACGTGTCGCAGGATGACGCTGCTGATGTGATGGAAGACTCTGCTGCACAGGCTGTGCAGCAGCAGCAGTCACCATCGCCGGGCATAGATGTTGAAGAGATGGCCATGGCGCTTATGACTAATGAGAGGTTCAGAGATGGCATTGAGAAGTTGCTGAAGCAAACCGTGAAGCCAAGGGCTTCGTCAAAGTCGCGCACAGCTCACGGCAAGCTGTCCACAGCGTCACGAACGAACCTTGAGAAGAGAAGATCGGCGCTCTACTCTGTGAAATATGTGAGGGCTTTCGCTTCAGCCCACGCTTCACCTGTAGGCATACATGTAACTGGGGGGGGGGGTTGCCACCCCAGGTCAAAAGTTACCCCCCCCCCCCAACCGCCCCCAGAATTTTTCAAAAGTTTTCCAACTTGTCTACAACTGCAAAAAGTAGTGTATTTTTAGCCTTTTTTAGTGTTTTTTGATCCTAAAACAGCTAAATAACGCACTTTATAGCCTATTTAACCTATTTTTGACCAAAAGTGCCTATTTAGACACTATTTAGGTACACTTTTTACCCTCTGACACCCCCTCCCTCTTCAAATCTGCTTACCCCCCCCCACACCCCCCCAGAATGGTCTCCGACCCCCCCCCCCTTCAAAAACCCGGTTACATGTATGCCTGTAGGTACCTTTACCCTCAGTATGTACACTTTATTTGCGTTAGCGTCCACACCCGAGTACTGATCATACATGTAACCGGGTTTTTGAAGTGGGGGGGGGGGGTTGGAGACCATTCTGGGGGGTGTGGGGCGGGTAAGCAGATTTGAAGAGGGAGGGAGTGTCAGAAGGTAAAAAAGAGTACCTAAATAGGGTCTAAATAGGCACTTTTTGGTAAAAAAAAGGGTAAATAAGGCTCTAAATAGCATTATTTAGCTGTTTTTGAGTCAAAAAACACTGAAAAAGATGAAAAATACACTACTTTGTACAATTGTAGACAAGTTGGAAAACTTCAGGAAAATTCTGGGGGGCTGGGTAGGGGTTAAATTCTGGCTGGGGGTGGGTAACCCCCCAGTTACATGTATGGTACTGATGCGTTTCCATCAATCTTTACAATTTAACCCATATTTCTTACCAATATTTTTCTACATTTGAACATACCATGTATCTCTTGCAAATGTTGGTCATTCCTGCCCTGCCTCCACTTGCCGAGTATGCAGCTTGAACATACATGTTGCGGTTTATATAGATATTGCCCTCCCCCCTTGAGATTGAACCATGGCACCTTTATTGAGTGAACATCATATCACCATACCTGTAACAAACAGGTCTGGCAGAGTGGGGGGGGGGCTAAATGGCCGAATTCTGGGGGGTAGCCGACTGGGAGCAAAATGTGGGGGGGGGGGTAGCCTACCATTTTTTGACTCGTACTGGTACTTTTTTGGTCAAAAAAAGGGTATAAATAGGCTCTAAACAGTGTTATTTAGCTGTTTTATGATCATATAACACTGACAAGCACTGAAAAAAACAAACATTTACTCACTTTCATCGTTTTAGACATGGTGAAAATCCTTTGGGAAAATTCTGGGCGGGGGGTTGGGGGGGGGGTGTGTTAGTTGGGTGGGTGTTGGAAAAATGGTGGGGCCCCCCAGCTCCCCCCCCCAGTTACAGGTATGCATATCACAGTATTATTTTACAACAGTCCACTAATCTTGAGATGCATGGACGCCTGTGTGCTTTGTCGTAGGAGCTGCCTGACTATGTACATGTATGGGACGTATGCGCACCGCACCGAAATCGCACCGAGCACCAGTCTCATGTTTCGTTGTGCAGAAGGAGCGCGTGTCGGCGCTGTTCCTGCGCTCGGACATCCAAGGTCTGGCCGAGATCTACCTGGCGCGCTCGACGCGGCAGAAGCTCTTCTGGCTCCTCTTCCTGCTCCTGTCCATCGTCTTCGTCATCGCCGTCGTCGGCTACCAGGTCCGCAGCTACATTGAGATGCCCCGCAGCACCAGCGTCCAGCTCGTCAAGGAGACCAGCCTGCCCCTGCCCGTCCTACTCCTCTGCCCCATGGACCCCATCGACAGGTGCGCTCGCAAACTCCTTTTGTAAAACATGTTTTTTTTTAAATTTGGGGCAACGCTATGAGTCTGTCAATGTCCCATATTGCGTACGAATATCCATGACGCCTTCCTGTTTCATAAAACGGAGTAGTAAAGCCTGTGTCGTCGCCATTGTTGTTTTTGGGGTGTTTTTTTAAGACGGACAGAGAGGATTGCGACCCCATTTGCACGCTTTCGCGTGTCGTGTCCACCGTGAGAAGGCATGCAGGGTCCATTGGAGACCATAGAACATGTTTCGTGAAGCAGAGGTCGTGTAGGTCAAAGCGAAGAAATGCTTTAAAGACTGGCTCCTGACAACTCCGCGCCAACACTCTCAAAACTTACTGACCTCAGGCCAGTGGCGTAGCCAGGGGGGGGGGGGAGGGGGAGGAAGGGGCCGGGAAGCTACCCCCACCGAAATTGTCGGAAGCTCAAATTTCTTAGCTTGGTACCCCCTGTTGCAATGTGGCAATTTGTGCGTTTTTCTAAATCTCAATGCAAAAAATGATGAAACCAACGCTAATGAGCCAAATTTTTGCCTGCGGCGCATGATTTAGCAGTTAACTAAGGCAAAATGGACCTTTTCAAACAAATGCAACAGGTAATAGTGCACGCATTTTCACGTGTGGCACATGGTTGTATTGTACTTGTACACAAATGGCAAACGCTGTGGTGGCAAATGAGCGCGAAGCGTGTAGACAGATTATGTCTAAAAGCTTCCCCAGCCGAAATGGCGCAATGTCAAAAAAATTCGACAGGGTACCCCCTGTTGCAAAATAGAGTATTTGACCGAAATTGGACTCCCCCCCCCCCCCCCAAATCAAGTTCGGGCTACGCCACTGCCTCAGGCTCAACCATAGGTGTAACCGGGAATTGGACCGGGGGGGGGGGGTTGGGGCACGTTCTGGGGGGGGGTGGAAAATCTGGAGGAGGGGGGGGGGGTCTGGGAAGGAAAAAAATAGGCACTTTTGGTTGATTTTTAGTCAAAAATACACTGTAAAAACCCTAAAATAGGCACTTTTTAGTCAAAATACACTGTAAATAACCCAATATAGGTACTTTTTGGGCGATTTTTGCTCAAAAGCACCATACAAAACACATTACCATTTTCAGTTTCAAATTTCTGAGGGGGGGTTGGGGGGGGGGGGCGTGGGTAGGGTCAAAACCAGCAAGTGGGGGGAGGGAAACCCCCCCCCCCCCCCCAACCCCCCCCCCCCCAGTTACAGGCATGGGCTCAACCCCACCTTACTGTTACTGAAGAAAAAGAAAACAAACCGACTTTTTGTAGGCTGACCACATGCTATGCTGACCACATGGGTCCAAAAAATCTTTTAAGGAATCAAGATCTTTTAGAGCGAGGCGTTTGTCTGAGCTTGTGGATGCTGACTGGGAAAAGGCAAACATCCTGAATGAAAGCAGATGGTTTTCCAAGATTGGCGATGAAGAAGCGACGCTCTCTCTTCCCACTTGGGCATCGGTGCAGCACATTTGGAAGAATTCCAAACGCGATGAACGAACTGCTTACATTCCAGGTTCTTTCTTGTTCAGGCCTTTTGTTGGGTATCTTATGCATTTAAACGTCGTACTTTTGCAAATTGAAAAAAAAACTGTGGAGAGTATATTTTTGAAGCTTGTGTGGCGATTTCACCGATTCCAAAGGAATCGGCACTGTCAAAGAATTCCAGGAAGTGTACACTGGTCCAATATGTGCTGAAGCACAGAAATTTCGAATGAAAGGCAACAAATTCAAATGAAGTGCTTTTTTGAAACGAGGTTGTTGGATGTGAGGAGAAATCGCATGCATTAATTGGTTCATTCAGCATCCATCGACGATTACTTTGACAAAGTCGGCACAACCGTGGACAGCCTCTTTGCACGTGTCGAGCTGAATGGCAAGCCCGTGAATCGTAGCGCAGTCGAGCGCGTCCTGCTGGGTGGGAGGCGCCACTGCTTCAAGGTGAATCTCGAGGAGCCTCAGACGCTGGGCGGAGTGAAGCATGGCCTCCGTCTGGTACTCCACTTGGACAAGGCGCAGCACAGTCTTCCGGTCGGCACGTACCGGTCCGACTCCAATGCAGTCTCTCTGTTCATCGCCGACAATGACGAGGGTTGGATGAGTGAGAGCTCGCTGAAGGAGATCAGCGTCGAGCCGGGCACGACCAACGACGTGCTCGTCAAAAAGATCCTGACGACCTCGATCAGCATTCACAGGGCCGTCTGCCTGCTGCCGAGCGAGGCGCAAGCCTATCTCGAGGTGATGACGACTTCAATATTATATCTTTCTTGTTCTCTACACTACCCTTCCTTGCACGCAGGCCCACAAGATCGCGTCCAACTGCGTCTACAGCAAGGAGCTGTGCTTGTCTCGTTGTCGAAACGAGCTGGTCGGAGAAGTGTGCGCGTGTCGCCTGGCACGGACCTCGTGGTGCTCGGTGGCGAACAGCTCGAGCGCTCGCGCGCCACACTGCTCTGGCACCAAGGCTCTGCAGCGCTGCGCCAGGCTGGCTCAGGAGGTTGTGACGGTGCTCAGAGACCGTCCAGTGGGCTGCATTACTGGGTGCCTCGACCCCTGTGAGTCGAGCACGTTCGATGTGGAAAAGATTCCCGTCACACTGCCTGCATCCGCTGGTGGCATCGGGCGTGAAGTGATGTTGGGGCTGCACGTGCCACGACCCAAAAGTAAGACGAATGAGCAAAGGACCTATGAGGACCACAAAGAATGTAGTCCTTTGATCCAGAGTCAATCTGCGACTACCCACTAAAAGTGGTCTGCGAGTCGGCAATGGATTCCAACACGACTGTCTGGTACTGGAGCCGGAGTCACAATCGTTGTCGATCGAGGAACAGCACCGAATACGAAGAATACGTTCGCCTCAGATGTTCGACAGACCATTCTGTGGACGATCTATCATTTCGAGTCGTTAGAGCGAGCCGCAACTACTTTCTGACTGAACAGGACTGCATCAATCACTGCCACCCATTTGGTTTGTGCCCAACTAGCGATTTCACTAATCATTTACATATGTACACCACAGTTTCTCCGAGTGTCTCCCGTCTAATAATGTCATCTACAACCGTTTTTCAGGAAGCCAAAGGTTCAAACAGTAGTGCCCCCTATCCAGCAGTGTCCCTGGGCCCTGGGGGCAGGAGATTTGTTAGAGAGATGGGCAAAAAGTGGAGTTGTACGTATACTTCTACCATTAATCCGCCAATAGTGCCCCCTCCAATAGTGCTCCCGGGTAAGGCAAGGTTGAAAGTATAGTGCCCCCCCCATCCAATAGTGCCCCTGGCAGTAAAGGGTATGTTATGCCATGGTGCCTTACTACTACACTACTACTACTACTAACCACTACTACTACTGCTACTACTACTACTACTACTACTACTACTACTACTACTACTACTACTACTACTACTACTACTACTACTACTACTACTACTACTACTACTACTACTACTACTACTACTACTACTACTACTACTACTACTACTATTACTACTACTACTACTACTACTACACTACTACTAACCAATAATACTATGTTTCAACAACAATTAATGGTAAATCAACCGTTAAATTGGAAAAAAAAGTGATCAAAATCACCGAAATTTTTAGGTTGAAAGCATAGAGCCCCTCCCCTCCAACTCCAATAGTGCCCCCAGGTAAGCCAAGGTTGAAAATATAGTGCCCCAGGGCACTATTGGAGGATTTACGGTATATGGTTTACACGCAGCAGCTACACCCATTGAGTAAGGAGCTCAGTGGAAAGACAGTCCAAAACGCTGCAAAATCAGCAATTTTGACGCGGTTATGAATGTTATCAATAAAAATTTTAAATCAGTACTTTTGTTCACCACACATTAATTTCTACACAGCGATATTTTGTTAATGTTCCCATACCTGTAACTGGGTCTGGCAGAGTGGGGGGGGGGTAGCTGGCCGATTTTGGGGGAGGGGGTCTCCGGAGCAAAAAGTGGGGGGGGGTAGCTGGCCATTGTTTGAGTTATAATGGTACTTTTTGGTCTAAAATGGGTATAAAAAGGATGTAAACAGTGTTATTTAGCTGTTTTATGGTCATATAACACTGAAAAGCACTGAAAAACACCAACAGTTACTCACCTTTATCGTTTTACACATGACGAAAATCCTTTGGGAAAATTCTGGGGGGGGGGGGGGTCGGGGGGGAGTTGGGGGGTGGTTGAAAAACTAGTGGGGGCCCCCAAAGCCCCCCCCCCCCCAACCACCCCCCCCCCCCAGTTACAGGTATGAATGTTCCTGTGATAGACCACTGCGGAGGATGGAAAGACACTCACTTTTATAACCATTACACCCAGGTTACATGATTTGAAAGGTTTTAAACCAGTTTCCTTTTCAGATACTGTTTCCAAGTCGTCAAAGAGATATCGAGACCATTCCCAATCGACAAGGAGCATCGAAGTCAATCCGTGCAACACTTCTTACATGGTAGACGACCAGCAGCTACTGATGGGGGACATCTTGATTGATCAAAATACAGGGTGTATCAAAACTATATGCACCCCCCCCTAGGGAAATACTGGTTGGACGGATTTAGCTGAAATTCAACATAGATGTAGGTCCAACAAAAATACATGACCAAATTCAATTTCATGAAAAACGAACAACCGAGCGTCGAGATATGAGCAATCATCCAAGGTACAGTGAAAAAAAAGTTTTGCGTAAAATAATTACTGCGTGTTTTATGCCAAAATTTTTTCGTTGAACGGTAAAAAATTATTTTAAACGTGTGTCGAAGACGATGTCACGCTTACGAAAGGTCAACGACACTGACCAAGTGCGTTTCGTCGATGAAGCGGCTGCAGTCACTTTCCGAATGGCACGCGACGCAGGTGCACAGTTCATCACCAGAAAATGGGTGGCTCAGAAGCTGAAGCGATCGGAACGATGGGTCGCCGAGCACTGGAACAGAGAGCTGCATGACTTGGCCATCACGGACCGATCCGACGTCGGCCGACCACTGCTGATTCGCCAAGAAACAGGTGAAGTGGTGACAGCAAGTCGAAATCTCCAAAGATCGAGCTGCCGCAAGCTTGCATGCCGCATTGTTGAGCAACGCAATAAGCGAGTGTCGGCAATGACTGTCTGGCGGCACAGGCGTCGGCAAGGCGAGAAACCTTTCCATGTCATAACGAAGCCTCTAAAGACAACCACGCACAAATGCAATCGTCTTTGGCTGGCTGAAGAAGTTAAGGACTTTGACGACGTCGACTTCATGCACTTCGCCTTTTCGGATGAATTTTTTGTTTATGCCATCCGAAAAGCTAACCCCAAAAACGACATCGTCTGGGCACTGGACCCTGAAGACATTGAAGAACACGAGCGATTTCGTCAAGTGGTCCGCAAGCCCATCTGCATTGGCGTGTTCGTGATGTTCACAGCATTTCGTCTTCTGTGGGTCATCAAAGAGCGTGGCGAAAGTTGGGACGGAGCCTATTTTCGGAAGCAAATCCTATCTGAGAAAGTCATTCCATTTTTGAATGATCCGAACAACGTGCCTGTTGTTGGAGAAACAACCTTTGTGCACGACAAAGCTCCTTGCTTCCGAGCCAACGCCACTCAGCAGCTTCTTCGCAACTCCAACGTCAAGTTCTGGGGCAACGACATTTGGCCTGGCAACTCTCCTGACTTGAACCCAACAGAGAACATTGGTGAAATAATAAAAGACCGCGTCGAGGAGCGCATGCACTCGCAGTTTGGTCAGGGCCGCTACTCAGAACAGGCTCTGCTGATTCATCTGAAAGATGTTTTGCAAGAACTGGAGATGGACACCGGCTTGTTTGCGAGTCTTCTGACATCCATGCCGGATCGCTTTGAGGCAGTGCGCAGCGCCAATGGTGGACACACTAATTATTGATGGCTGCCACGTTTTGTGTCGCGTTGATAAATAAAATGTTGTTGAAAGACACCAGACTTATGTATTTACTACTGATTTTTCACTGTACCTTGGATGATTGCTCATATCTCGACGCTCGGTTGTTCGTTTTTCATGAAATTTAATTTGGTCATGTATTTTTGTTGGGCCTACATCTATGTTGAATTTCAGCTAAATCCCTCCAACCAGTATTTCCCTAGGGGGGGGGGGGGTGCATATAGTTTTGATAAACCCTGTACCTCATAGGGGTTGCTGTACTTCTTGTTCTGTATTTTACTACTGGTTAAAACCACCAAAAGATTGTGTGGATGTGTATCGGTAGCAAAGTCACCAAACTTATTGAGTGATTTTCTTAACTTTTTACTTTTAAAATATTCCAATTAATTCTTTATGAATTTTTAATTATAAAAACCTTCAAGTGTAATGAGAAAAGTCAACATTGCCAGGAGCTAAATTGAAAATCGATTTTAAACCAGGAAATTGATTTTAAATCAAGAAAGTTATTTTTTTAAAATTTATAAAAGGTATCAAATATATCATTTATTTCATCTTTAACTAGCTCTTTTGCCTGTCAGCAAGTTGTCCCTTCTCCTCCTGTTCATCCCAGCAGTGCTACAGTTTGCCATTCTGATTTAAACCCAACCCGCTCGCACTATTCAGATCATACTGTAGAAAAGACCAATGTCACCCAAATTTCGATATTTTTAAATTTTAGTGCAAAAAAATGCACGTGGTTCAGACAGTTCATAGCCCTCCATGTGCGCCTCATCGAGAGCTTTCATGACAGCCATCACACACCGGTTTCAGTCCAGTTTTGAACGAAGTACATGCAAAATACTCCTGAAATACTACCAAAACTTCGATTTTTTATAAATTTTTGCACAAAAAAGTTTAATTGTTTTAAACAGTTTGTAGCCCTCCACGTAGGCCTCGTCGAGAGCTTTAATTGAAGCCATAACACGCTGGTTTTGGTCCAGTTTTGAACACACTACCTGCAAAATCTACCAAAGTCTACCACATCACTGCACAAATTCTACCAAAGTTTCAATCTTTTAAAATTGTTGTGCAAAAAGTTTAATCGATTTGAAAAGTTCGTAGCCCTCCATGTAGGCCTCATTGAGAGCTTCAAAGCAAACCATCGCACACCGGTTTGGGTCCAGTTTTGAACACGCTACACCAAAAACAAGTATGCCAGAATTTAGAATTTTGAAAAAATTTGCCAGCTTTGGTGGGCAAGAACTCACGAAATCGGCAACGCTTCGTGACGGGTGATGGCATAAATCGAAGATAATGGATAGACGAAGCTGCTTGCATTTTGGGTTTCAGCAACTTCTGCTGGAGGAATTCAGCACTAACATTTTTTGAAGTCGAAATTTTTCGAAACCGAAATTTCAACCCTACATAACTCGAGAACGGCGGAAGCCAGGAGACTGAATCGCGTACGCCACATGGTCCACAGTTGTCCCTATAACATACTAAAAGCCCCCTAGAATCGATAATGTTATTTTTCGAGATAACTCTGCAAAACTTTTCCGTAATGGTAAAAAACCGGTTTTTGCAAATTTTCTCAGAAAACTGTAATAGAAAGCCCCCAAAAGAGGGTCCATCCACGCAAGAGCGCGTCGAGACGAATCGAATGGTACCAAAATCGTCTCGATTGGATCAAGAGTTGACCTCCAAATCTTGTGACCAAATTCAGCCACCCAAGAACGATCACTACATATATCCCTTAGGAGAAGGGACAATTAAAAACATACCATTAACCCTTTGATTACCCCCCTATATTTAGCCCCCCCACCCTATAATTATACACCCTCCTAAGACCACTTCGAGTTAGAAGCCCCCCCCCCCTATAATTACGCCCCCTCCCTAAATGGACCATCGTCCGAAAGGCGAAATTTTCCATGTCTGGGTGTATGTATGGTCGCGTATATGTATGTAGAGGGTGGTTTTTTTAATAATCACAATTCTTTTTTGAATAACTAATGTTTCATTTGTCGGATTGTTATGAAACTTGGAACACTTATACTCAGGACTTTAGAATTTTGTCTGAAAAAAATCGTCAAATTTGGTTGAGGATTCCGAGAGTTATGGCGCTCCAAATCAGATGTCTCATTTTTGGCAACCCCATTAGAGTGAAGGGAGTGGCGTGGCCGTGGGGGTTGGGATTGGGAGAGGAATGGAATGGGGGGAGGGCGGATGAAGAGGTTTCAGTCGAACAGCAGTACAGAATACTGTGCACCGATTAGACGAACTCGCGCCACCCAAAGGCAAAGTCTGGCGTTTGAAATTTCGCATACAGTACTGGATAGTCACGATTTGATTGATTGTAAAATCTGCCCAAAACCAAGATACCTGATTTGGAGCGCCATAACTCTCGGAATCCTCAACCGAATTGGACGATTCTTTTTTCAGACAAAATCCTAAAGTCTTGAGTATAAGTGTTCCAAATTTCATAACAATCCAACAAAAGAAACAAAATTTATTTGAAAAAGAAATGTGCTTATTTAAAAAAAACACACTTAAAAGCCCCATACAGTTTCTGAGGATAGCACACCTTGTTGGGCAATGGATGATGCGTCAAAATTTCCAGTTGGTGGTAGTTAGATTCAAATTTGATAGCAGTCAGTAGTAAGCTGCAAATTTGACAGAAATAGACACAAATTGGTTCCCCAGTTTGTTCCCTCATTGCTAGCAGCAGCTTCTGCTCATGTGGCGGCTCATCTGTGTCAGCTACAGAACGAAATACGTATTTGACTCAAACTCATCTCAGTGTCAACCGATGTTGTCAAATGGCTGCAATGAGCACAATGGATGGTTCAAGTCCAAGCATCAATGCAACCAGACCTGCAATGGTACTTTCTTTTCTCAGTTCGAACGAGCAGTCCTGTAGGAGTGGGGAGAGGTAATTAGAGAACGTACAGTAGCTCACCAAAACTGACAGACACGCACCATATTATTGAATTGAGTTGAGTCAACGATATATTGGCCAACACTATGTATATTGAATAGACTAGAATAATTTGCTGTACACATAAAATAAAGCGCTGGATTTGGATAGTATGAACATTTTCTAACACAAAATACTAGTACTGTATATGTGATTGTCTCACCAATCCAAGAGTTTGTGACTGAACAGCATGTCCATAATTAGGGGATTTTAGAGCCAAATGTGACAACACTGCCACTAAGGTCACAAAAGGCACAATCAAGAAGCAATGAAGGTTCTGTGAGCACGACGAGGCAAATAATTCAGATATTTGTTGGCTACCACACTTTGGAGTACACGAAAATGACTCAGGTATGGTTCTATGCTACAGATTTTTGGGCATCTGTGCATGCCAAGCGCGAAATTTCTGTTTGACCATCATCATTTCATTGAGTTGGATGTAGCAGAGAGTCCCACCCCATGAATTCTGTCACACTTGCTCAATGGGGGGGGGGGGCGCCTACAGGCATGTACATGGATGGAAGATACTGATTCCAAAATGACGTGACTTGAATAAGGGTGTGGTGACCTAATGTGACCATTGCACTTTGTAGATTGCATTATTTGGAAGTATTGGGCATTAATTGACAAAGGAATTGTTTGTTTGTTGTCACTGTTGTTGTTGTTAATAAATAAAAGTGCATGGGAATTTCCATTTAAGAACACCATTTCAACATTGTTAAATAATGGGTACACCTGTACTGTACATGCACATTGAATGGACAGAGAAAAAAACATTACATAGCAAAGTTTTGTATCCATGCATGTTGACTGACACATGGTGAAATAAGGCAATGAATATTTCCAGCACCTCTCCTACAACATTGAAGGACTTTCAATTTTTATTTTTAAGACTGAATATGCTTTAGATACGCACACTCACTGCAGTGTCAGCAATTGGCAATATTGGTGGACTCATTGGCCTTTCATTGGGCATCAGTGTTGTAAGTTCATAATGAGGTCAAGCCATGTCAAGCAAGATGGGGGGGGGAGGGTTGTGGTACAGACAAATGTATGCCAAAGTAGCACATAAACAGGTACTTTTTGGTGAACTCTTCAAAATAGGGTACCGTAAACCCCATAATTAGCCCCCTGGGGGGCTAATTTTTTCGTTCGAGCTCTAGGAGGGTGTATAATTATAGGGGGGGGGGCAAATTATAGGGGGGCTTATAAACTGGAAGTGTCGATGAGTGGGAAGATGTGTGGGGACAAAGGCGCGTGGAGGCGATTTTTAATGGAAAAAGGTGCTGTGCACACATGTTGGTACACTCTAACACACTCTCACACAGTCTCACATACACATACGTGTACATACACACACATACGCGACCATACATACACCCAGACATGGAAACATGTGCCTTTCAGATGATGGTACCATTTAGGTAGGGGGTGTAATTATAGGGGGGGCTTTTTAACTCAAAGTGGTCTTGGGAGGGTGTATTATTATAGGGGGGGGGGCTAATTATAGGGTTTATGGTATACATTTTTGCATCACTTTGGTATTTGTTATTTTGGGTATATCTGATACACGATACACTGAAATAGAGTAAAAACGCAATTTTATTGTAGAACCAAATGTATCCTTGTAACAAGTAAAGTGTATGTACATCTGGAAATGTATGGTGTGTGGACTACTGTGGATGTGGAGATTTGCCAACAGAGAATAAACTGAAAAGATAAACAGGACAGGGTAGTACAATCTGTAATTCTAGTTCCTGTGTGAAATTACAATGTACTACCATGTTGCAAGCAAAAAGAAAATGCTATCAGACACTGAACTATGCAGTTTATCAAACCATTGTACAGTGAACTGTGTACATAGAAGCATTTTTCCTAGGTCACAGTGGTGAAATTTACTATCATGTCTGCTAGAGCTTGCACCCAAAAGCAAAGCAGGTGAGAAGTTGGAACTTATATACATGTGCATGTTGTGAAATGTGTTCTATGCCATGGAGATGGAGTTAATTTTGAAAAAAATGTTTCTGTTTAAACAAAAATTGATGAATGCAAAATAAAGATTTCACACTTAAACATATATTATTAGAAAAAGAACAACAAATAGAGCTGAAAATATGCAAAGAAAATCACAATCATTGTATAACACAGCTCCTTGTTTTGGATAACAGTAATTCACATTCACAAGGTCAATCATCCTATACCTTTAATGCTGTTATTTTTCTAGAAGAGCACAGAAGTTGAGATGTTACCTGGGCAGCAGTGTTATTATAGCATGTCTGTTTTTGGTTGCTGTGGCCTTGACTGCTGTTGCCCTATCAACCTATCCCATATTTTCAAGCTTTCATAAAGTTGAAAAGCAAATGCTGCAGATTCTGCCCAAACTGCTGCTGATTGGGCGCCGCCAGCAGAAATCACTAGAGCGGAGGGGTAGTTTGTGAGTCTTCGAGTCAATCTTTTCCCACTTTGGCTTTATGACGGTGGACAAAAGACTGATGCAGACAGAAATCGTCACAAATGCATGTGTGCTTGGCTCCTTGCCAGATGTTTGGATGGCGAGTGCACAGCTCTGCAGCTGTCCATCCATACTACAGCACTAAACAGTAAACCAAACTAGGTAATTGCCAAATCTTGGTAAATTTCCAAATCTTTTGGTAATGGCAATGATAATTACTGAAACCTAACTACTGATAATGTGGCCAAAGCCAAAAACTGACCATCCTATTTTTTGGTGATATTTGTTTTCTTTCATTTTGAGTGCTTGGCTGTCAAATCAGAGAATGCAAGCACTAGCATAGTCTAAATTGGGGTGATTGGCAGAGTTTGTCAAATATAATGCCTAAGTCCTTTTTGAAGCGAGCTTGTTCCCTTCAGAGACCCCATCCCTCTTCAAATCTGTGTGCCCCCAGACCCCCTTGGAAGGGTCTCAGATGCTCTCTCCCCCACTTCAAACACCCTGTTACATGGTCTTTATGTTGCATTTGAGCTGAACTGGCACATAATTTAGAGATGATCGAAAATTATGAAAGATTACCAAAAACCTGTGTAGAAATTTTGGTAACTGGGTACCATACAGAAAAAACTTTGTATTCTGTAATTACACACACCACTACTGAACCGAATTCTTCGGTTTGCAGTTCCAGCACTTACACACATACATATGCTCGTCCAGTGGTTTCCATCTAAAACTCTCGTATGGCTAGATGGATCTGGATGGGTGTTGGCTCATTGAATGCCACAGATTTGCACATACCTGAAACTTGGGGGTGGGGAGGGGTGGTTTGGGGCCCACTATTTTTCCAACACCCCCCAGAATTTTTTCAAATGAATTTCACTCTAAAACTATAAAATTGAGTACATGTTGGTGTTTTCAGTGCTTTTCAAGGTTATATGTATGACCATAAAACATCTAAATGACACGATTTAGAGCCAATTTTTGAACTTTGAACCTAAAAGTACCAGTAGAAGTAACAAAATGGTTGGCTACCCCCACTTTTTTTGCTCAGGAGACCCCCCCCCCCCCCACTACAAAGAGCCATGGCCACAGGTATGGTTTGCAAGTATTTGTAAGCAATCAATCAAAGAAAGATACAAAACTTTCCATTCTGGAGATTCCAGAGGATAGGTTAGATGCCAACAATCCAAATATGTGAGTATTCGTGCCAGCACACTTTTCACTTCCACTTTCTACTGTCCCACTTAGTGATGGGTGGAAATTAAAAAAGATATATTAAAACAAATTTCTTTACTAATAAAAAAATGAGGTCCCATTTTTTGTAATAAAACTTTTTTTATTCATTTAATAAAAAAATTAAGCTCTCTATTTTTGTTACATATACACTGTTTTCTGCACAAATACAACAGAAAAGAAGTAATTTCAGTGCTGTTAGACGTTTTTGTTGAATGTTTGTCCTTCTTTTGAGTGCAAATAAACCAGATATAACACTGCTGGAGCTCTACACAATGATGAAAACTTTGTAAGAAATGGTGCGTGCATGTGTGTGCACTCACAATTGCGTGCATGCGCGTGTGTGCAATGCACACACACACATGTGTGTGTGTGTGTGTGTGTGTGTGTGTGTGTGTGTGTGTGTGTGTGTGTGTGTGTGCATGGTTCACCTTTAACAGTGAAGCAGTGATTGATAGAGGAAGTTTGGAGACGTTGTGCAGTGTACATAAATGTTGCACTCAATGGTAGCTACCACTAGTATGCACTGCTACTGTAAACCTCCTAATAGGCTCTGATGGCTAACTGTCTCTTTCAGGTCATATGAGGGAGCAAATGTAGGTGGATGGAGCCAATTATGTGCGCACACTCACATGCTCACACACACACCTATACATGTACATACATTGTTATAGGGCATAGTCGTACTGCATTGTTACTGCTAAAGTACAATGTACAGGTGCACCATCACAAAATCAAATACAAACTCAACTATGACACACAAAATGATTAGATACACGTCTAGAGATGAGAACAACACACTTAGAAACACAAAAAGCATGTATTTGGACAGCCAGAAAGGTCCCTGCATCGAAAAATAATAAAGAAATTTTTTTAAGTAATAAAAAACTTTTATAATTTAATTAAAAAAATGGGCTTCCATTTTTCTACCCATCACTAGTCCCACTCATACTACAACAAGTCGTCAGCGATTTCTGTCTGGACAAAGAAAAAAAAACGGATGGAATACCCAGGAACCCCAAACTACCCCTGGGCTACTACCTCTACTACTACTACCTCGATTTTCCAATTGAGTCTGATGCAGGTAAGCTCCTTTCCTGGCACAGTGAACTCTCAGAGGGGAGGGAGGGTGGGTCACTATAATGCGTAAAGGCTGGTTCAATGTTGGTTAAATGAGCCATGTAGTGGAGAACGAGTTTAGAGAAATTCAAGAATCCAGGCAGTCCCGTCTTCTACAGTATGATCCGAATAGTGTGAGGGGAAATTTTGCCATGTTGAGTTTGAATTTGAAAGGTAGGTATTAAGACTGCAGGGATGAATGGGTGGAGAAGGAATAGCTTGCCAATGACCGCCTATAGTCAATGTCAAATTTGTTGAGACTTTATGTTTTTCTGAAATATATCGAAGGTGCTTGAGGATTAATTAAGAACATACTATACATAGATGGATATTCCAGCTAGACCTGCGATTTCTACTGGCCATTATCTGCAATTTGGAAACCACCCATCACACAATTGCACTGACAACCAAAAAATCACCTTTTTGCTGGAAGGACCGAGCTTCCTTATAATTGCAAGTTTGATGGGTGCTCTTTCACTCCAATCATCAGGCAAATCTTTCACCCCAAAAAATGGTTCACATCAAATCATACGTTCTTGAGATATGGCCAAAACAAAATTTCAAAAAAAAAATTGCTGAAAACGCGATTTTCCAAAAATCTATGGTCACCTTGTTAATATCTCGAGAACCGTATGCTGGATCAAAATGGAATGTTTTGTTCGCATGTAGTCCAGACCAAACCCTTTCTGATGATATGCAAAGTTTTGCTCTGACTCCTTCCTTGGCGCTATTACTGTGCGATTTCCATTTTTGGCGGTAACACTCACTGACTTCATTGCCAGTTGGGTGTGCTTTGGTGGAATGGTCTGAAAT
The DNA here is from genome assembly GCA_030248085.1 of Paralinhomoeus sp. GSCO2_6. Lineage (NCBI taxonomy): Eukaryota > Metazoa > Nematoda > Chromadorea > Monhysterida > Linhomoeidae > Paralinhomoeus > Paralinhomoeus sp. GSCO2_6. The sequence goes on along the minus strand of JASAMY010003662.1, from coordinate 11,475 downwards.
TTGGCCACCATGTGCCCATGGCCACCGCACAGAAAGTAGTTTTTCAATTTTTTGATTGGACCTTCCCATTTAGAGAAATGGCTAAGAAAGTGCCAGAGTTGACAAGCGCAAATTTGTGACTTTTGAGTTGGCTCATTCTACTATGGCTATGGGCACTAGGGATGAGCACGGGCCTGCACATCTCGACCCGGCCCAGCCTGCCAGATAGTCCGGCCCGTCCCGGCCCGGCCCGCACCCTCAAAACGCAGGCCCGGCCCGTCCAACTGCTCAATATCGCAGGCCCGGCCCGGCCCGGCACGCCCCACAAAATTAGTACAGTCACTACAGTGTACAATTTACTGAAATACCGTATGCCAATTCGCGGGATTCACTTAATGGAATGGCGCGTCCACCTCTCAGAACCGCAGTTCACAACCATTTTACGGCCTTTGCGCCATTTGAGCGCTAAAGACGCGCGTCGTAGAATACAAAGTCGCAAATACGGTGCAGAATAGTCGCTGATACTTACAATGCATTACCTAGGTAGCTATCTACATTGGCCAGCCAAGAACGTCCGGCCTGGCCCGGCCCGGCCCGCACCCTCAAAACGCAGGCCCGGCCCGGCCCGGCCCGCAAAACGGGCCTGGAATTCTGGCCCAGCCCGGCCCACGCCCGGCCCGTGCTCATCTCTAATGGGCACATGGTTGCCAGATTTCAGACCATTCCACTAAAGCACCCAAATGGCATCGAATTTAGTGAGTGTTGGCGCCAAAAATGGAAATCGCACCGTAATAGCGCCACGAAAAGAGTGAGAGCAAACATTTGAATATCATCAGCAAGGTCTTGGTCTGGAAAACATGCGAGCAAAACTTTCCATTTCAATCCAACGTATGGTTCTCAAGATATTAACAAGGTGACCCTCGATTTTTGGAAAATCGCGTTTTTGGCCATTTTTGACGTTTTTTACATTTGGATTTGTCATATCTCAAGAACGTATTTGAGCCATTTTTGTAGTGAAAGATGGCCCTGTCGGCACCTATCGATCCTGCAATTTTCAGCAAGATATGTCCAGCAATCCAGTCCAGATATGGCGGGGGGGGGGGGGGGCCGGGAAGAAAAATAGGCAACTGTTGGTCGATTTTTTATCAAAAATACAATGTAAAACCGAACATAATGTACTTTTTAGTCAAAATATACTGTAAATGCCACAATATATAGGTATTTTTCGTCGATTTTTATAAAAAAAACTGTTCAAGACACTTGCATTCCATTAAAGTAAGTAGTAAAGTTTCCAAAAATTCTATGGGGTTGGGTGTGGGTGCAGACAAACCTGGGGGAGGGTTGGGGAGGGTTTGGGCTGTGGGTACGGTCAAACCCAGCACCTGGGGGATAACTAACCCGCAAACCCCACCCCAGTCACAGGTACCGTAAATACTCCAATACAGCCCCCCCTCCAATAGTGCCCCGGGTACGGCAAGGTTGAAATAATTGAGCCCCCCCCCCCTCCAATAGTGCCCCCAGGGGTAAGGGGTATGTTGTGCCATGTGCCTTTTATGGGCTAAAATATAGTGGTAGGTACATCTACATTGTGCATACACACTACTACTAACCAATAATAGTACGTTTCAGCAACTATTAATGGTAAATCAACCATTAAATGTGGCAAAAGTGATCAAAATCACCGAAAAATCGGCAATTTTGACAGCGAAACTGGCATACCCCCAGTTCCTCGGTCCCCAGTTCCTCGGTCCCCAATTCCTCGGTCCCCAGTTCCTCGTTCCCCAGTTCCTCTGTGCCCCAATTCCTCGGTTCCCAGTTCCTCGTTTTTTCAGTTCCTCGGTCCCCAATTCCTCTGCGCCCCAGTTCCTCGGTTCCCAGTTCCTCGTTTCCCCAATTCCTCGGCACCTGATTCCTCGGTCTCTTCATCGCGTTTTCACCCTTTTATTGATAGTGAGTTTCTAGTTCTGATTGAGCGCGCACCGACTGATGTTTGCTGCGCGAGCTTAGCTCAGCTTGAATTTCAGGACATTGCAGCAGAAGTACAGTGTAACAGCAGCATCATTGTTCTTTTGGGAACTCAGCAGCCAATCCATTCAGTAACCCAATCAAAGCCACGTTTTTGCCACCCTGGCTTGTCAGCTGGCGGACGATCTGGCAGTCACTCACGCTCCTACTAGCAGTCAGAACATAACGTGTACTACCTTGACGTGCCCGATCGTATGCCTCGTCCCCAGCTGGCCTCCGTCCTCAGTTACAATACCCATTTAGATTTTGGACTGCACATTGTTCCATGCGCATATTTCACCATGAGAGCTCAGGCAATGGTCGTTAAGCACAACTGCATGTACATTGTCTTGATGTGTCACGTCCTTTTGCCAGTAGAATGCAGACCGAGATATACATACGTACGTTGCATCTCTTGTGCGTGTGCCAGTGCGTGTGCGCGTGCCGTCGCGTTCATGCAGGCACTTGCGTGCGTGCTGTCTGTCCCGTGCGCGTCCCATCGGTCGCTCAGTCGCTCATGTCCCCGTGCGTGCTTCACCATTCGCGCTTAATGTAGGATTACAAAAACTGAGGGCCGAGGAATTTGGTGGCCGAGGAATTGTGGAAACGAGGAACTGGGAACCGAGGAACTGGGGCGCAGAGGAATTGGGGACCGAGGAATGAGAAACGAGGAACTGGGAACCGAGGAATTGGGGCACAGAGGAACTGGGGAACGAGGAACTGGGGACCGAGGAATTGGGGACCGAGGAACTGGGGACCGAGGAACTGGGGGCTAACCGCGAAACTAGCATTACCATTCAAAATTTTTAGGTTGAAATAATAGAAGCCCCCCCCCTCCAATAGTGCCCCCCCTCCAATAGTGCCCCCGGGTAAGGAGAGGTTGAAAAAAATAGTGCCCCGGGGGCACTATTGGAGGATTTACGGTATGCACCAGGTATGTCCCTGGCGACCACGTTAATGATGACGTTGGATCAGTGGATGAAGCGGTTGAAGAAGGAACGCACCAAAGTTTGGAAGCAAAAGTTGCAAGTTTGAAGAGACTGGCAGCTCTCTGCTACCAGCTGGCAGGAGGGAGCTGGGAAGGCGACGGAGTTGGTATCAGCCCTCAGGCTGGCGACAGGCGGGCTACTGCCACGGCCCCTGCCCGACCACACTCTGCCAACCCAGGTCAGTCCCGGACTGACCACTCCGACCTTCCTCCACTGCGCTCCTCCTCTCAAGACCGGTCCAACTTCGGCTTAAACCCACGCAGTGTCGCGGCGCGCGTGCGTGCGTGCGTGCGACACTCTCTCTTCTTCCCTCTTCTCTCTTCCCTTCCCTCGCGACGACTTAGCCACGCTGCGAAGCCCGAAGGCGACAACAGTCGCAAGCGCGCTAACACACAGCTCCAAACACAGCGCTCGCGACGCCATAACGGACCAAAAGTCGCGCGCGCACAACGGGGAAAACCGCAAGAGTGAGGAACGACCGGAAACGGCCGTTCCCCCGGGCGTAAAGGGGGGTGGGGGAGGGGAGGCCTTTACACACAAAGTATAGACGGCGCGCTCGCCCGCTGGCCGGCCCGCCCGCTGCCACGAGCGACGCACAGGCAGACACACAAGGGCGACGCACACACAAGGACGACGAAGGCTCAAAGGGGGCGACGGGGGATAGAGGGTGCGGGAGACACACGGTCTCTACAAGTTGCATCTGGGTGGCAATGAAGAAAAAAAAAAACGATGTGATCGTGCCTCAATTTCCTCTTTGTGGCCCCCCCCTTTAAAAGGGGGTGGTGGGGGGGCAAAGGGTCGGGGGGGGGCGCGGGGCGGGGTGGTTTCGGCCCCCACGAACCATTCCCGCCCTGCAGAAGACGCGGCCCGGCGCCCCCCCTTTTTGGAAGGGCGAGGGCGACGTCGTGCCCCTGAATAAGTAGAGCGCCTAATTTTTGTCAGCATCGGCCCTGGTTGCATATTTTGAAAACTGCCCGGGTTTTTGAAGTCTTTGCGAGAACGGTCTTTGCGAGAACTTTTTCCATCGCGCTTTGCAAGAAAAATGCGCTTTGCCATACATTTTCACCAATCGTACAAGTTTATATTCAGCCAAATTTAAAATCCTAAAGATTAGGATTACAGGTATTGCCACGAAGTTAATTGCATCCCATTGGAGTTCTGCTCCAGCTCGCATGCGTACCTGTAGCTGTAACCCGGATCTGGCCAAGCGGGGGTGGGGATGGGGGGGGGGGTTAATCGTGAATTGGACCTGGGGGAGGGTTCAGGGCACTTTCTGGGTGGGTGGTGGGTGGGGTGAAAATCTGGAGGGGGGGGTCTGGGAAGGAAAAAATGGGCACTTTTTGGTTGATTTTTGGTCAAAAAGGCACTGTAAAAACCCTAAAATAGGTACTTTTTAGTCAAAATACACTGTAAATATCTCAACATGGGTACTTTTTGGTCGATTTTTGCTCAAAAGCACTTTACAAAACACTACAATTTACAGTTTCAAATTTCTGGGGGGGGGGGTTGGGGGTATGTGTAGGGTCAAAACCAGCAAGTGGGGTAGGGAACCCCCCACCCCCCAGTTACAGGTATGGGGGGGGTCGGTCAGTCCGCCATGCCATCCTGAAGTGCGAGCTTGAGTGGAGCTATAATGGGATAAAATGTTAACTTTCGGGCAATACCCATAATTCTAGTCTTTCCCTTAACCCAACTTTCAGTTCAAATGCACCTATACAACCCAATGGAGGGATCGGTTGCAGTGAAAGTTCCCTTGAAGAAGAAGAAGAAGAAGAAGAATTGGAAGTTGAGTTCCATGGTATGGGGAGAGGCCCAGACGCCGAGAACAGCGTATTATTATGAGTATGGTCTGGATGAGAACTGTTCTAATAGATACTACGGAGGCTGCTACACCTGCTGGGAAATGACACTAGACTTGGAGAACCAGTCAACTGAAAATATGGGACACGCTGCTTCATCGTGCCTGCCTTATGAGAATGTGCTGCTTCTTGACAACAACGCAGTCATGAAGTGCTCTCCATATGCCAGTGAGTGAAAAGGCAACGCCTTCTGCCTTTTTGTGAAGTGATCAAAGGAGCACGCACGCTTGCCACCAACTTTACGAAATTCTCCCAACCGGTTAATTAATTCTCCCAATTAATGTCAATGCAGGCTACTAGTTTCAAGAGACTAGAGGCGCGCGCAGCCTTTCGCTGTGTGGCCAATGTTGGGCACTGACACTGCAAACATGCAAGTCCAGAAACTTGCATGCTGCTGTACAACTTTTATCATGGGTTACTAAAACCCCTTAACATGTTTCATGACAGCAATGCTTCGAATTTCTATACTTTGAATTTTGAATTTATGAGCCACCCTTAAAATTGGGCTCCTCACTACATTCGATAACTTATAATGGGTACGTCTCACAATTGAAATTTGAGATTTTCAGTTCACAAAACAACATGTGCAGAAAGTGTGGATGAAAAAGGTTTAATACATACTGTATGACTTGGTATTCCAGGTGTGCATCTTTTCTGAACAGGCAGACTAAATTTAGCGTCTTCAATGTACATCACCTGGTTACAAACTGCAAATGTTAGACTTCTCAGACGGACCTAGTGAAGTCAGCCTAATGCAGACTAGGTTACTTACTGTACAGGGTGGGCCACCGTAAACTTCGGATGTTTGATCGCTAATTTCTCAAGCGTTCCTGCATGGATTTTGTTGAAATTTTGTGCACTCATGCAGAGAGGTCTAACTTAGATCCATGACAAGTTTCAGCTCATTCCACCCACCCAATCATCTGTTATGGCCTACTGTAGAGAACGAGTCAATTTTCAAAGTTCCAACCATGACTATCAACACTCTTGGCGCACCACTTAGCTACCGATCGGCGAATCTTGGAGTTCAGCGTCAATGTGTTCAAACGCGCTCTGAATGGGTTTTTTGAACTGTTCAACAGAATTTTGCGAATGGGCATTTACGATATCTTTAACGATGCACCAGATGGAGAAGTCGACAGGACTGAGATCTGGCGATCTAGGAGGCCATTCAATCGGTCCCTTTTGGCTAACCCAACGGTTGGGAAAGGCCTGATCCAGCCAGCTGCTGACGTTCTGTGGCTAAGTACCTTCTGTAACCGTTATGTGGCTAAGTGGTGCGCCAAGAGTCTTGATAGTGATGGTTGGCACTTTAAAAATTGACTTCTTCTCTATGGTAGGCCATAACGAATGATTGGGTCGGTCGAATAAACTGCAATTTGTCATGGATCTAAGTTGGACCTCTCTGCATAAGTGCTCATAATTTCAACAAAATCCATGCAGGAACGCTTGAGAAATTAGCAATCAAACGTCCGAAGTTTACAGTGGCCCACCCTGTACATGCCAGGTCATATTACCCACCATAAATCCTCCAATACAACCCCCCTCCAATAGTGCCCCCAGGGGTACGGGGTATGTTGTGCCATGTTCCTTTTATGGGCAAAAATATATTGGTAGGTAAATTTATATCGTGTACACCACACTACTACTAACCAATAATAGTATGTTTCAGCAACTATTAATGGTAAATCAACCATTAAATGTGGCAAAAGTGATCAAAAGCACATAGAATCAGCAATTTAACAACGAAATTAGCGTTGCTATTTAAATTTTTTAGGATGGAAGTATAGAGCCCCGTCCAACAGGACCCCCCCCCGTCCATTAGTGCCCCCCTGGTAAGGAGAGGTTGAAATAATAGTGCCCCGGGGGCACTATTGGAGGATTTACGATATTTTCAATTATTTACCCCCAATTGTTCGGTCGACAATCCACTAGTCTCAAAGCTGACTTCACTAGTCTCTACCGACCGACCGAGTCTCATGAACATTTGGAACAGATCAAGAAGTATACATTTACATTCTTTGAATCACTGGACCTATTGCCGACGTGCTCCGTGCAGTCGAATCGACACTCCAGCGCCCACTACAACATCACTCCGCCGGCTTCCGAGAATGGCACTCTGCCACTTCGAGGGGCGGCTATTATCAGCCACCACACTACAGTCTATTTTATAGGCGGACTGTGCATTCCAGGTGCGTGCGTGCCTGCATGTTGCGTGCGTGGGCCGTGCGGTTGCTAGCAAACGTGAGGATATTACATATTAAGGAAAAATTTGCAGGTGGCTGCAAAAAAGGTGAATATGTGACGCTCTTTTGTTGAAGTCCAGTTTGAAAAAGAGGGGTATTAATTAAGGCACGCCCCATTGATGTATAGCTGCTTACACTTTGCAGATGATCAACTTCAGTTTGAACAAACTGTGTATAAAATCCGAACCAAACGCAGCAACACGTCACATATTCGGCATTTTTTGTGTTCGCGTGCATAGGAAGGTGCAGTGGCAATTGTAGGACCTAACTGGACTGGAACACACTGCATTCACATGACAGCCGCATTCATATGCCGGAGTTGCGAGACAGGTGGGAAGGACCCCATGATCTTGCACATCGACCACAATGCAGACGTACGTACGTACGTACGTACGTACGCGCGCACGCACGCACGCACGCACGCACGCACGCGCGCACTAGCGCTCGCGGTCCTGGAAGCAAAACCTTACGGTCTGGTGCTGGCTCAGCCGTGTCTGAGCGCAGGACACAGTGGTCTGGGACTTCACCCAGCAGAAGAGACGCACTACGGACTGACTGCTCAGGAAGCCTGGTCCGAGGCACTGTCCTCATCGGCGGGGCGAAGTCCCTGCCCACACGGACCTGTGGAAGAAGAGATAGATGCTAGAGATAGATGAAATGTGAAAGGATTGCTTTTGCGTTTTAGCTGAGTGAGATGGCTCACAAAAAAAATGCCGAATATGTGACGTGTTGCTGCGTTTGGTTCGGATTTTATACACGGTTTGTTCAAACTGAAGTTGATCATCTGCAAAGTGTAAGCAGCTATACATCAATGGGGCGTGCCTTAATTAATACCCCTCTTTTTCAAACTGGACTTCAACAAAAGAGCGTCACATATTCACCTTTTTTGCAGCCACCTGCAAATTTTTCCTTAATACAGTGTTTTTTCGTAAGACAAACATCGATAATCGCCCTGTGGACGTCGCCCTGTGGACGCGATAAGCGACGCCACGTGTCGATGCCTCCCACCAGTGGGCACTGGTGGGAGAGGATACACGTGAATACGTGAACGTGAACACGTGTCAATCACGTGGCACTGCATTACACGTGAACGTGTAATGCAATGCGTTGGATTGATCTGAAACTTGTTGTGCAGCCACCACTAGGGGTGGGGATAGTGGGGAAGTGATCAAATTTGAATTTGCATACAGAAACTGCACCCAAATAACTCATTGCAACAGAATGAGCTGTGGAAGATGGATTGAACTGAAACTTGGTGTGCAGCCACCACTAGGTGTGGGGATAGTGGGGAAGTGATCAAATTTGAATTTGCGTACAGAAACAGCACCCAAATAACTCATTGCAACAGAATGAGCTGTGGAAGATGGATTGAACTGAAACTTGGTGTACAGCCACCACTAGGGGTGGGGATAGTGGGGAAGTGGTTTAATTTGCATGCAGAAACTGCACTCAAATAAATCATTGAAACAGAATGAGCTGTAGATGATGGATTGAACTGAAACTTGGTGTGCAGCCACTACTAGGGGTGGGGATAGTGGGGAAGTGGTCAAATTTGAATTTGCATACAGAAACTGCACCCAAATAACTCATTGCTAGAGAATGAGCTGTGGTAGTTGGATTGATCTGAAACTTGTTGTGCAGCCACCACTAGGGGTGGGGATAGTGGGGAAGTGATCAAATTTGAATTTGCATACAGAAACTGCACCCAAATAACTCACTGTAACAGAATGAGCTGTGGAAGATGGATTGAACTGAAACTTGGTGTGCAGCCACCACTAGGTGTGGGGATAGTGGGGAAGTGATCAAATTTGAATTTGCACACAGAAACAGCACCCAAATAACTCTGCAACAGAATGAGCTGTGGAAGATGGATTGAACTGAAACTTGGTGTGCAGCCACTACTAGGGGTGGGGATAGTGGGGAAGTGGTCAAATTTGAATTTGCATACAGAAACTGCACCCAAATAACTCATTGCACCAGAATGAGCTGTGGTATATGGATTGAACTGAAACTTAGTGTGCAGGTACAACTAGTGGCTTTGCACAAACCTGGGTGTTGGGGGTGGGAAGGGTCAAACCCAGCACCTGGGGTGGGGTAACAACCCCCTCCCCCAGTTACAGGTAAGGCTGCAACTGAGGCCCATAGCTGAAAGGACAACACATAAGAGGATCAGACCTGAAACAATCAGACCTGAAACAATCAGACCTAAAACAATCAGACCCAAAACAATCCGACTCAGAACAACAAAACAACAAAACACTGCAGACCTGACCCTGGTCGCTATGACTAGGCAGCCAACTTTTGTGTTTTATCCGAAGTGATCCGCCCTATCCACATTGAGTTTTTTGTGAAGCAATTCATTCGATTGTGTGCGTGCGTGCGTGCACATCTGCAGTACCATATTGGTTTGTAACCCCTTACAGTAAAGCAAGGAAACGCGTTATGGCGCGTTCAATGCCCCAGAAGAAGGTGGTTCATTTGCGCCATAACGCGTCGAAATCCGTTCAGGCAATCAAAAGTTATAGGCGATCGAAAATTCAAAAACCCGCATTGAGAAGTGGTCACATATTAGGGTTGTACGCTGACGCGTACACCCTGATAAAGAAATGCAAAGCAACTCGCGAATGGCTCGACGTACATGCGCGTACGATGGTGCGATCGAATCCGCTCAACACCGAGACGTGTTTTTTTTTGGGGGGGGGGGGGCGTCAATAGCTGCATGCAAAATACGGTAATGACGATACATTGTACATAGGTGCTATGTACATTATGTGCATGCGTGCATGCACATGCAGTTGTGCTATGTTGCTGCGTCAGAGCATAGTGATGTAAAGTATGGAAATGATCACCATGACTAGGCGGTCAACTTTTGTGTTTTAGCCGAAGTGATCAGACCTACCCACATCAAATTTCTTGCAAAGCAGCCCATTTGACAGTGTGCGTGCGTGCGTGCACTTCTGCAGTGCCATATTGGTTCGTCGGAGCGTAGTGGTGTAAAGAAGCAAAATGATCTACACGTGCAGGCGGTCAACTTTTGTGTTTTAGCCGAAGTGATCCGACGTACCCACATCGAGATATAGCGATTTTCCCGGAAGCGAAAATATTTTTGGTGCGTCGGAGCGCGTTGGCACTAAGGAATGAAATGTTCCACACCAATTGGTGATCAACTTTATTATTGACCTCAAAGCGATCCGAGCTAACCACACCGAAATATCGCCATTTTATGTCATTGGTATAATGGGGAGATGTATTTTGGTGCGTCCAATGCGGTCCAATTGTTGAAACTTTTCTAAGTTAGGTCCTGGCCATCAACTTTCCCCTTTATAGCGAAGCTCTGCGACGAACGGTTGGAGCGCCTATAGGGCACAAACTTTTCGGGTCCTTCAAAAAAGAATAAAATCAGCAATATCTCTGGATATACAAAGTCTAGACAAGAATCTTTTGGCACAACAAATTGTTGCCATGGGTCGCCCATACGTGCAAAGTTTCATCCTGATTGCTTTCGGCGTTCGCGAGCAGTGCTCCAAAAACTGGGAGGATAACACGAAAAAAAAGCCACAAAATTGGAACGTTTTTGGAGGTATTGACCCCTTACAGTAAAGCAAGGAAACGCGTTATGGCGCGTTCGATGCCCCAGAAGAAGGCGGTTCATTTGCGCCATAACGCGTCGAAATCCGTTCAGGCAATCAAAAGTTATAGGCGATCGAAAATTCAAAAACCCGCATTGAGAAGTGGTCACATATTAGGGTTGTACGCTGACGCGTACACCCTGACTATAGGTATACCAGGTACCGTACATTTTTTATGATCTGAACATCTATACACCTTTAGATCCTTTTTAATCTTTGCTCCTCGCTTTTAGACTCGTATGGGCACGCTGAAGTGATGTTTGCGTCGATGACGATGCCGCCTGCTGGTGGGCGCACATGCCTAATCAGTTCATTCAACCACAAATAGAACCGCAAACATCTGCCAGCCATATTGTCACCAAGACAATCATTGCTATTGCCCACTGGAGGGAAACCCCCCCCCCCCCCCAAATTGGATTACCGATATCGTGAGGCATGCATATAGGTACCTGTAACCTGGCTTTGCATCTGTTGGTTAAAATCGTTTGGTACCCTCGAGGGACCCATTGGGAGGAAGGTGGGCTAGATACTATCGAAGGGGATCACTATGAAAGTCGCCATAAATATAAAATGGAATTTTGTTTGAATAATATTAATAACAGTTTTATGTACGTGCGCGCGCCTTCTGGCTACGAACAAGTTCTCTATGGCTGCAATGCAACGATTTCATACGACGTCTCGTCAAATGAGTGGACTACGAATTGGCCCAAGATGCACACCGCACGCTCTTACGCGGCTGGCACGGTCTTTAAGGACCAACTTGTCGTCT